>BDUI01005654.1:26407-37902 GCA_002335545.1 Apodemus speciosus
AAGAAAATGAATGACACTTCTCAGAAGACCAGAAACATTTCACACCTAGCTCATGCCCTGCTATGTATCCCTGAGCATGTACCTTGTGTCCCTCCTACGTGTGTGCCCATATGTGTATTTAAGGAATTTTCTTGGAGACGCAACATGTATTCAAGTGAAAACGCATCCCAGAGCAGAAACTCTTCAAGCAAAGTCCACCCCTGCTTGTTGCATTGCCAGACGAGGCTCCTAAAATAAATCATCTATTAAAAGGGAAGCAATTACAAAACTCACCTTTCAACTCGGATTTCTGGGAAATGAATGAGAGAACTTCTTCAATGGTAACTTGACCAAGCTCTCCCTGATGACCTCATCTTGAAATGTTGTTAAATGTCCCTGGGTGTACACCTCAGAGAGAAGACAGTTGCTCAAATTAGTGACAATCTGACAGTAATGAGCTTTGGTGTCTGGCAGACTCTGGTCAATCCCTATCTCAGTCACTTACTCATTGTGACCTTGAACAACCCCCGGGCAGCCTCAGTTTCCTCATCTACAGAATGAGAGAAATAACATTCAACTTGAAGGCTAAATTTTGAGGAGAGAGCAAATGAGATAATTAGATATATATGATCTGTGTTTCCTTCCTTTCCTCCTTAAGCTACTTTCAAAATTATTTGGGTTACTGAACTGACATTCTATAGTGAACAAGGGCACAGTTTCCTCTCCAACATAACAAACATCCTTCTTTATTTACTTAACGTTTATTTCCCTATTTGTCTGTTTTCCCTATTCAAAAAGGTTTACATGCTTTATGTGAACAGAAAACAATCTATTTTTCTTATGTGAATGAAACTATAGAGAAAACCAGAATATAATACCTATTCTGAGGCAAACAAATTATAAGTTTAAAAAATATAAAACCTTCCTGTTTAATTCCATGAGGGGTTAATTCCATGAGATTAAACTTCACTCTAGTTTATGTCCCCACAGGAAGCAGGAACCTTTCTCTGTCTTTACTTGTATGCATAGAATTCACCACAGCTGTTCTACATACCATGACCTGAGCCACCCTGTGTCTAGACTGACTACACCAGGCAGTAACAGGCCAAGATCTTTCTGGTCAGGCCTTGGCAGCGTGAAGGGAGGAAGGTGCCAACATTATTGCCAAATGGATGGCTCATATTTTCTTTCTTTGTCTATGTCGATGGCAGTCATGTGTTTCTCATGGTGCCCAGTTGTGCAATTGACGAAGCAGGCCCAGAGCCAGAAGAAGGGCCTATGGTAGCGTGAGGTCTTCCCAGAAAGCCTTACTCTGGGTTGCAGTAGCAGGTATGTGTCTATCCTGAATTATCAGCTATGATGGGCTAGGTCATAAAACCGAGGTATATAAAATAGGGACCAGATGCTGAAGATGGCTCTAGGAATGACAGGATTGGGTAATTTAGAATGAGGAACATGGTTTGGTGCAGATTTTAGAGGCAGAATGTAGCCTTCAAGTTGGGCTCAAAATAAAGATGAGGAAGACAAGGACAGAGTTAAGTTGGACATAGGTGAAGACAGTAATAAACTCATTCCAGACCATTCTAAGATGGTTGTGGTCTGTCAGAGGTTCCCTGTATATTTGAGACTCTCCCTGGGCAGTTCTGCCCGGGGGCATTCCATTCACATCTGTATTCTTCAACATTCAGTGCTCCAGGTCACAGGGAGAAGAGAACATTGGTTCTACTGAAACACTGCTGAACATTCTTTCGATCTGGGCGGCTTAGTGTAGCACAGCTGTCCTCTGAGCTGAACTCAGAGGCTATTTCTTTCAGAGTTTCTCTCTAGGGCAAAGAGAAAGCTCTCTGCCCCGGAACATATAGCCAGAGTTTTGGTAGAAAACAAAAAACCAGTGCTCAGCCATAAAGAAAACACAAACCCCCCTCTAAGAAAACAAACAGCAGGAGGGAACCCTTGTTCACTGCTGGTGGGAATGTACACTAGTCAGATCTCTACAGAAATCAGGATAGGTATTACTTAAGAAAACTAGAAATATAGCTACTATTTAACCATCTATGTTATATCGCTCTTAGTTTTCACCCCAAGGACACCAAGTCAGCATGTCTGTTTTAGTTGCTGTTCTATTGCTTAGAAGAGACACTATGACCATGGCAACTCTTATAAAGGAAAACTTTTCACTGGGGCTGGCTTTCGCAGTTTCAG
Source organism: Apodemus speciosus (assembly GCA_002335545.1). Classification (NCBI taxonomy): domain Eukaryota; kingdom Metazoa; phylum Chordata; class Mammalia; order Rodentia; family Muridae; genus Apodemus; species Apodemus speciosus. The sequence continues at coordinate 28,589 of BDUI01005654.1, forward strand.
ATGTTTAGTTCATTATCATCCTGGAGGGGAAGCATGGCAGGGTGCAGGTAGACATGGTGCTGGAGAAGCTGAGAGTTGTATTTCCATGTTGCTAGGCAGCAGGACGGAGAGAGATGCTGGGCCTGGCTTGAGCTTTGGAAACCCCAAAGCCCATCCCCAATGATACACTTCCTCCAACAAGGCCACACCTCCTAATCCTTGTCAAGTAGTGCTACTCCCTCATGACTACGGATTCAAGTATATGAGCCCATGTGGGTCATTCCTATTCAAACCACCAAAATGTCACAGAGATACTTGTCCATCAATATTTACTACAGCATTACTCTTAATAGCTATGTTATGGAATTGGCCTAGATGTCCAAGAACAGGGAAATATAGAAATGTATCWCWCWCAYAMACACACACACACACACACACACACACACACACACACACACGTGTATTTTTAGATATTTAGAATATATATATATACATATATATATGTGTGTATATATATATTAGAATTTTCAGCCATAAAAAGAATGGAGCTATGTCCTTTGTAGGAAAATAGATATAACTGGAAATAATCATATTAAGTGAATTAAACCAGTTTCAGGAAAACAAATATTGTAAGTTTCCTTCTCTTTGTGATGCCTGGATTTTCTGTAATCCCATAAAATTATATATGCATAGATTAAATAAGAATGGAAGTGAAATTGTCTAGGGGAACAAAAAAATTAAGGGGAGRAGGAATTGATGAAATAGAGTTGTGAGGTAGATCCAGGCAAGACCATTTATGCTCAGCGTACATCGTATGCCTATGATTGTTAGCTTTTCAAGTTGGCACGACCTTCATCACCTGGAAAGAATGTATCAATGAGACATTGGGTTGGCCTGTAGGGTTGTCTATGGGAGATTGTCTTAATTACATTAGGTGATATGGGAAGACTCAGGTCCATGTAAGCATAACCAGTCCATAGGCAGGAAGGTCTGGAACTGTATAAGAGTAAAGAAATCTGAGCTGAGCAAAAGCAATGTGCAAGTGAATGAATGTGCATGCATTATTTTTCCGTTTTGGCTGTGGATATAATTAGCTGCTCTTAGATACTGTCACTGTGACTGCCCCATTATGGTAGACTGTAACTTGGAATTGTAAGCCTAATAAAACCCTTGTGCCTATAAGAATTCTMCCACAACAACAGAAATGGAATCAGGACAATGCCTGTAAACAATTTTTAATCATTTTTAAATTGATGCTTTAAGCACTCCTATCTATTATGGTGGGAAAAAGATTTGTGGGTGATTTTTGGAGAACATATTATTGGGTGGTCGCTACAATATAAGGGGTACATATTTTATACCATGAACTTACCCATTTATAAGCACTTGTAGTTGCCTTCTCTAGAAGAGATAAAAAATAATAATAAAAACCTCTGTCTACAAGGGACATTCACTATCAGAGAACATCAGCAATTGTAAAAATGCTTTAAAGCCAAGAATCTCAGACTTAGAGATTATATGGTACTGTGGTTTGTGTTTTTAGCCTAGTCTGTGGCTTAAAAATGAAACCCTAAAAATGGTAAAATCTAGAATTGGAGAGAAGTGGCGAGGCCTCTATAGGTGGGGTACATGTCTTGGGACCTCCTGCACTCTATAGAACTCTAGAGCTAATTTGTAACTCCCCTGACTCCTCTTGGCATCGTGAATCCTTTTGGTTCAGAAGTAGATGTGGTCCTTTTAAGACTCTGAACGTGTAAGGTCAGAAAGCATCCATGGCCTCTTTAGTAGTAATGTCCACACGGGGAATAAAATAAGGGCATGGGATGGTGGGAATCAGGACATGGGTATCCTGGAAAGATGCTATGTCTTTCCTGAGAGATACTTTCTGCTTTACTGAGGTGTCCCTCACTAGCCTGCAACCCAAATTCAGATTCTTCCCAAACACATTTCACACTACAGGGACAGAGCAGCCTTCCTGGATGACCATGTTCTCTCTATCATGATACTATAGAACGGTGGTTCTTAACCTGTAGGTTGGGACCACACTTTCACAGGAGTCACCAAAGACCATCGAAAAACACAGATATTTGTGCTACATCCATAACAGTATCAAAATTATAGTTGTAAAGTAGCAACAAAATAATTTTATGGTTGGGGGTCACAGTAAGATAAGGAACTATATTAGAGGGTCACGTAACATGAGGAAGTCTGAGAACCAGTGCTGTAGGGCACACGATATATGTACATGTACATAAATGAAACATCTTAATTTCCCAAGGAGTCTAAGTCCCAGATATATGAAAACCTTGACCTGCAGAACATCTGAAAAAGCAAAAATAGGCAACAAAACCTGAGTAGAACAAGCAAATAAAAAGTCTTAGCTTCTCCAAGCTTCACACATAAATAATTCTCCATGGATAAGTCTTGTATGTATCAAAGCAAGATGCAAGTATGTAAACCTTGTAGTGGACCCTGAATGGTTGCTATGAGGCTACCTGCAGAGCAGGCTGAGGGGCCATGTGCACACACCTCTGGCCAATAGGAAAATGAGCTCCTCTGGATCATCTTTATCTGCAAAGCCCTCATTAGATCAAATATCTAGACGATTGCGTTATGCCACCACCACCGTTTTCAAAATACAAAAGTAACAACACAAAATACTCTGCCATTTCAAAAAAAATCAAATGAGCTTTTACGGCACTTTATAATCCTATTTTATAAAATTTGGTTTGAGGTTTGAGCTGTACTTTCCGGAATTTTAAATCTTTTGTTAAAAAAAAAATTTAAGAAATTTCCCAGAGTTGGGTTTTTAAGGCTGAGCTCCCTCCAGGAGTAAGCTGACCTGGGGCAACCCCTCATTTCATCCCCAACAGAAGCTTGAATAATGACTGGGTGACAAAGTGTCTCGTTTAGTTATTATTCAACTATATTAAATTGCTAAAGTTGGTAATTGGAGCATATCTTATTACGAAGGCAAAAGTTCACCCTTTYTCCCCAGGCGCAAAAGGCTTGCACATTTGAAAACTACTTCTGGCCTGTTAAGAAATTCGATGTCAGGCCACAGTGCATGCAACAAGTTAAATAGAGAAAGACATAATAGCCAAACTCCATCAAAACCAAGCATTACTTCAAAGATAGTTATCAACCTCAAGGCTTTATTCACTCCCAACTCAAGGATGGGAGTGAAGGAACAGAAGGAAATCTTAGAAATATGTCAATATTCCCAAACTCCATTAAGCTTATGTGACTAAAAGGCCATCATTTAGAATATTCCAAGGCTACTATTTAGACACTAAGTTCCTGGTAGCTTAAATCTTACTGTTTATCTACTTTAAATGATGCTCACACAGTATCTATCATTAAATCTTCTAAGAGCCCACCTGAGCATATTAAAAGCCATTGGCYCCCCCACTGTTGGGCTGTTTATAGGAAGTGTCTTCTGAGTAATGACCAAGAAACCCRATTTTCTCCAAAATGGTGGTACCGTGAAGAAACAGTTTCCTTGAGGCAACAGGAATTTGGGTACTTACTTCAATGTGTTCTCCCCAAGTTTCTGCTTCAGAGGTCAGAAAGTGAATATTATGAGGACTACAGAAACCACCACCATTTGTTGTGGTATTCCCCCAAAATCCCATCAGTAGCCTTGTCCAGAGAGCCAGTGTAATAGTGAGATTCCCAGATAATTCTTCTGGTGGCRGCTAGTATGAAATCTTAAGGAGGCTTAGAAACTGGCATCCTTGACATGAATGTCAGTGATTGTCATAATAATGCGAATTTGGGAAACACTGTTTAACTAATGACATTACTCAATATATTGCAATCCATTCATTCTTTTAATTACTTGGCAGTTGCTGGGGTTTATTTTTTTGAAGTATGAGCCTCTGTAGCAAAGTCAACTGAGGTGTTCTCCCAAACCCACGAAAAAGGAATCTGCAGAGGTAGGATCTGGAAATTCATATTACAAAGAAGCTCATCTTACAATCTTCACTGCAAAACCTGAAACTATCTGCTCACACTCAGGCATTCAGTGTCTCTTCAAGTTGCCCATGTACAGCTAATACTTAGTCCATATGTCAATCTGGAGGTTGAGGACTAAGAGGTGACTGTCCTTGCTTTAAAGTGACAATACACAGGCTTATGGAAATAATAAAGGAGGCTGCCCTGCAGGTGGAATGACAGGGTCAAGGGAAAATGGCAAAAATGAGTGAGACCCAATCTTTGTCAACCATTAGTCTGTGAATGTGGCTGTCACATATCTAGTTGGAGATCCTCATGCAAAGGCTCTGTGACCATAAAGTCAAGGAATGGGCCACTGGTAGGAACTCTAATTCAGAATTTTCTGCTACAGCAGGAGCCCTGAGCACATTCATGTTTTTCTTTTCTTCTTTATCATTTCCATAGCTTTGCTTGTCAAGCAGGGATAGGACTTGATGAGGTAGTATTTCTCATTTAGAAGCCTAGAGGGCATGCATTGTTTTTACAACCTTCACCATTGTACAGTTATGTATAAAAGAACATATCCGCACTATGGCTAGAAAATAATAAATTATTATAATCACATTTTGGGAGAAAACCCCAAATCTGGTTTTTCCCTTGTTCAGATGAATGGGAGRTGAGATKAAGGCCCTTCTAGTGTTAAAYAGGAGAGTAATAGTATTTATGGGTGTTGTGATGGTTTGAATATGCTTGRCCCAGGGAGTGGCACTATTAGGAAGTGTRGCCTTGTTGGAGGAAGTGTGTCATTGTGGGGGTGCACTTTGAGACCCTCCTTCTAGCTATATATGAACCAGTCTTCTCTTTGACTTTGGAACAAGATGTAGAACTCTCAGCTCCTCCAGCGCCATGYCTGCCTGCATGCTGTCTTGCTTCCTACTATGATGATAAAGGACTGMACCTCTGAACCTGTAAGCCAGCCCCAGTTAAATGTTGTTATTTATAGAGTTGCCTTGGTCATGGTGTCACTTCACAGCAATGAAAAMCCTAACTAAGATAGGTGTACTCAAGACCCTTGTAGTATTTAACTTAAAAGTAGGCTTTAAAGAAAAAAAAATAAAGACTGGAAAAGTAATGTAAGCTGTCCTTCATCTGGGAAATGGAAATAAGTTCTTACAGGCCAGGCCCYTCCCTGAGTTGCTAAAAGTCTACTAACTTCTGAGTTCTGAAGTCAGTGAAGCCATAGAGTCTGGTCTGTTGGTGTCAAAACACATTGACATTTTTGATGCCTATCTCCCTCTAGCTTCAACTAACATTGAAATAGTTTTTGACACTATGAGTCAACCTAAAATTAAGCACTGAAAAAGAAAATACAGGAATGTGGGTAGAAGGTACTTACCCCTGCAACTGCTTCCATTACAGAAAGAATTGTTTGGAGCAAGATATTTTGTTTGCTRAAGTCTGGGAAGAAGGAAGTGCCATCCAAATAGGAAAGGTCCCKGTGACAAATGAGAAGCCCTTGGACACTACGGTGCATTGTTCCGCTCCATCTAGAAGGCAAAATACTGCCGGGACAGRGACAGATCCTTTCCAAGTAGATGATGAAATGCACTTTATTGACATTATCAATAAGGATGTATTTATGGGAAACAAGAACAGAGCATTGCTCACACTTACAGGACATGGAAGGTAACAAAAGCAGAGTCGTGTGTCTCATCATGAAGTCYGTGTTGCTTTGTGGCTACCAGGCATTGGCTTGGGATGTGGAGAACAAGGTGACTTTCAGGGTTTTAATCTTACGCCATGAAGTCTCAACTTCCTTATGACTAAATTAGACATGAAAGTATCTGCACAGTGGAATAAGATCACAATTTGATTCAGAGGTAGGGTCTCACACATTTAATCCACAGCTATTGGGCAACAAATGTGATTTCTTTCATGTGCATTGAGATCCAAATGATCTACGGTAGGGCCAGCAAGGCAAAAAGTGTAATRCAGATGTCTATCAAATTTTTTGGCTTGCATTAATACAACTATTTTATTCTTAGTTTTCTGTTTTGTGGGCTTATATATTTGCCCTCTTCTTAGACCCTCAAAAGGAAAAACAAACAAACAAAACTCAAATCCAACAACTCTTTGGGGACTACATATGAAAACAAGTTTTATCGTTCCAAACCATCCCACTTCCCAGAATCCTTTAAGAAAAATGAACAACTTGGTGGATGAAACGCAAGTTCAGAAAGCCATTCTGGCCATGCCTTAAATGCATGCGTATTATTATAAGAAGATGAGTCATTACTTGTTCCTGTAGAATTTTTTAACTGGGGTTTAAAAAAATAAAAGGTTAATAGAGGGTGGTTAAAGTTGCCAAGTTGAGAAATCCAGAGAACAAAGAACTTTTCTTCTAGGGATAGGTAGGAGTCAGCAAATTTAAAGCAACCAGGAACCTTCAAAACCATCTGTTTGCAGATGAGAAAGCAAAAAGGTTAAATCGGAGACACCAACAATAAACATTTTCTGAACATGCTTAGTACTGCATACTCACCCAGTGATTTGCATGTAGTRCTTAATCCTTAAAGCAACCTCAGAGCTAGGTGCATTATTGATGACAAGTTAAAGCATATCAAAGATAAGGAAATCGAAGATGAGGGAGAGCAAGTCATTTGCTCAAGGATAAACAGCCTGTTCCCTCGCCTGAGCCACCTCGATGAGGAGAATGTTTGAATCATTTATGAAGCCAACTAGCATTTTCTGAGCATTTATTAAGTGTCAAACGTGGGCTTGGTGCTGGGGACATCTTACAAAAGTTTGCTAGTGACAYTCTAGCTATCTAACATTACAGTCTTTCCTTGGTTCCTCCTTTGGCAAATGTCTGGAGCAGCTTGGGTCTCCTAGTTCTACAGTTCCTTTGATGGGTCCTCCAGAACCTTGGGGGGATCTTCCTCTGGTTCATTTTGTGGTCACTTCCTTAATACAAAACTACATCAAGCTCTTTCAAAGTAGAGACTGTCTTTTCTCAATATCCTTGCTCATTTCTCCCAAATGTCCAAATCACACGTTCTACGTTGGTACCATTTGGTAGATACACTAACGTTCCTAGCAATTTTTTTTTTTTTAAAGATAGTCAAACATTTAGTTTTATACCCTGTTCACTGGTGATATTTGAGAATAGTGTCTATTCATTTGTGCTTATTTTGGAATAGTGTTTCCCTCTTTCCAATGTATTTTTCCTAACAGCATCAAAACATCTTTGTTATTACTTTCTTACTTGAGCTGGTAGGATGCCACCTGTTGCCACTGTCCTCACTAATAAAACCATCCCTCATGTGTGGCCTGGCTTCTGAGAACCCCACTAGAACTTCTTGGTTCAGCTAAAAGCACTATGAAACCAATTACAATAAAGAGCCAATCTGAAAACTTGTAATACCTAAGTTATCTCTACCATAGTGGAAAGGAATTCAGACCTTTTGCACATTTAAGTCATTTACTTTGCAAACACACTGCAACATCTTAAAGGAATAAACGTGCCCACTAGCATCATTTAGCCCAATGGGAAATGTTACTTGGGGAAAAAATAGATAAATTTGATGACAGCATGAGTCAAGATGATTGGCTCTAATGAGTGGACTTCCAAATTCTATAAAGGATAATAGGGGGAGCTGGCTTGCGTTGAGTGGTTACTTATCAAGATTTGTGCTGCTGGTCTCCAGGCAGTGTATAAATTACTACTGGCTTGTTGTGGTAGAGAAGGAAGGCAAATTCCTTCTGTAAGGAGGCATGCAGCGCTCCTTGATTTATTACATGTGGTAACATTCAGTTGACWAATGAGAAGGATCAGCCTCTCCGTGACACGATATCGGCTTTGCCCTAACTCAGAAACACTGGAATTCTGCCTGTGCATTGAGGCTTATTGCTCAGCTGTAAGGAAAGATACCTGGTAGTTAGAGGGAAGAGATTTTTTGTGCTCCCGTCCCTGTGGTGACTTTGAAGTGGTTTGTCAAGTGATATTTCAGGCTCTGCAGCCTCACACCAGGTGTGAACCTGGGGATAACGGCTTTGTTAAGTTTTCTCAAAGCTTGTTCAAGGACTTTGAACAAGTACAAAGTATGTGATGTTTGGGGATTGCCTGCCTTGTTATGGATTAAAAAAAATTCMTAGTCCCTGAGAAACTGCTACTTCCTGACAGAAAGAGGTAAAATGTGTCACTGTGTCAAAAAGAGCCTGGGCATATAGAGAGACTCCAGCAAGATCTATCCAGATGCAGGCAGCTGGAATACCATGGCAGTCAGAGGTGTTGCCAAGGTCTGCTTGGCAAGTGTTTGGTCTGCCCAATGGAAAGTGGGCCGTGTCACAGAGATGCTATGGAATACTGTGAGTCTTTCATCCCGCTCCTTAAAGGGTCCTGTGAGTGTTTACTTGGAAGACTGGACACTCATCCAGTGGAAAAGAGCAATTGCTACCATTGTGTACAGTGAAGTGGAACTGAGAGAAATTTCATCAGATGGTGACTCTTGCAGAGCCAGTTATGTGAGGTATGTGATTAAGATTATAATGATGCCATCTTAAAATCACATTGCTCTTCCACTTAGCAACTTCCTTAAAGAAAGGAAGAAAGGAAGAAGGGAAGAAAGGAAGGAAGGAAGGAAGGAAGGAAGGAAGGAAGAAAGAAAGAAAGAAAGAAAAGGAAAGGAAAGGAAAGGAAAGGAAAGGAAAGGAAAGGAAAGGAAAGGAAACGAAAGGAAAGGAAATGAAAGGAAAAGAAACTGTGTGATCCAACCAGACAAGCTGCTAGACATCATTTGAAGAGACTGGAGCTAAGTGACAGGAGAGCTGTTATGGCCCCTACACCCCTACCTCCTCTTTCCTTGAACATACAGTTCACAACACAGATAACCGTTGCAGGGGAGTCACGTCCTGTGACCTACCAGTCACTTCTCCAAAGTTGTTAAACACACCCCTCTTTCTCTGGTTACTAGAGCAGAGAGAGCATGCAGTATTATGATGGTGAAAACAAAGTGGAATTTTAGGGTAGGACAGCCATTGAGTTTGGTGATGCCCAGTCCCAGGAAACAAGATGAGTCCTGCATCCAGCCTGCATCCAGAGAATTGGTCCTTAAGCTCCATCCTTGTCCTCTTGATCTGTACAAGTAGAGGCTTCCTACTTTGCCTCTTTTCTCTTCCCAGATGAAGGAAAGGGGGATGGGAAGCGGAGAAAAAGTACGAGTGTGGTTTCCATTCACTAAAGTGGTGAGCTATCTCATTCCATGAATGGGAGAAGACAAGGCCCAACCCTCAGAAGGGCTTCACCTGGCCCATCCCCCACACTAACTGTGCTTGCTCAATGAGCTCCTGCCCTTCATCCTTCCTCTCCATCTCCTGGACGCCCAGCTCCCAAGGGCCAT
>BDUI01005655.1:4500-16570 GCA_002335545.1 Apodemus speciosus
AAAGAAAGAAAGAAAGAAAGAAAGAAAGAAAGAAAGAAAAAGTCAGGCATGGTGGAGGGTGGAGCAGCCATTTCAAGTATCAGCACTTTGGAAGGAAGAAGGAAGAGGCAGGATAGTGCTGGGTGCTCGCTGGCCAGCCACTCCAGCCAATTAGTAAACGCTAGGTTCAGTTAGAGACACTGTCTCATTAAAAAAAAAGAAAAAGAAAGAGAGAGAGAGAGAGAGAGAGAGAGAGAGAGAGAGAGAGAGAGAGAAGGCTGCTGGTTGTGGTGGTGCATGCCAGCAGGATTTGTTGAAGGAGGCAGAGACGTGAGGCCAGCCTGGGCTATAGTCAGGACTAAACCACCAACCAAAGAGCACACATGGAGGGACCCATGGCTCCAGCTGCACACGCAGCAGAGGATTACCTTATCTGGTATCAATGGGAGGGGAGCCCCTGGGCCCTGTGGAGGTCCCCCGTAGGGAAATGCTAGGGTGCTGAGGCGGGAGGGGGTAGGTGTGTGGGTGAGTGAGTGAGCACCCTCATAGAAGCAGGGGGACGAGGTGGGGGTGGGGGGAAAATAGGGGGTTTAACTGGGAAGGGGGATAACATTTGAAATGTAAATAAATAAAATAACCAATAAAAAAAAACAAATAAAAAATGGCATTGAAAAAACAATTTAGCTATAGAAGAAAATGGCTGACACTGGCTTCTGGCTCACATACTTCAAGAGCATGTGCGCGGCACGCACACACTCACACACACAGGCCAGGAAGTCACTCAGGTATAGTACCTGCTGCAAAAAATTCTTCAGGCCTTCAAGCTGAGAGGCAGGTGGCAGCCCTGCTTTTAGCGGCCCATCACCATCAGATCCAGGGTCGTCCTCAGGAAACGGGCGCTCTGCCCTATGATCAGCAGCGAAAGCCTCCAGGGCAGAGAAGGGTCCAGCTGAAAAATGAGACAGGTGCCTTGGCAGGCATGTGTGCTGTATATGGAAGAAGTCTCTCAACAAATGACCTACCAAATGCTCCCAAAGAAAATGTACCATTGAATGGAAGAGTAGGGGCTGGAGAGACGGCTCAGTGGTTAAGAGCTCTGGGTGCTCTTCCAGAGGACCTGAGTTCAACTCCTAGCACCCACACGGTAGCTCAAACTGTCTAGAATTCCAGTTCCATGGGATTGAGCACCCTCTTCTGACCTCCACAGGCAGACATTTGGTCCATAAAACATGCAGTTAAAACTCCCTTACACATAAATTTAAAAAAAAAAAAAAACCTTTCAAACAAATAAATGTAAGAGGGACACCGCACCCAGGAAAGATGGTACCAGAGTTGAAAAGAACTGGAGGGGAGGATAAAGGCACCTCCTGGGGACTGGGCTGCAGTCACCTGAGAGTGCTTACCTAGCAAACAGCAAGCACTAGGGTTGACCCTAGCGCCAYGGCACACAGGGCGGGAGGGCACTCTTTAATCCCAGCATTTGAAAATCAGAGTTCGAGATCAAGTGTGGCTATCGTAATGAAGCGGAGGCAAACCCCACCCCCATTTTTGGTGGGCCTGTGAGATGGCTCAGCCAGTTAGGGCAGCTGACTGCCAAGCCTGATGACTGGAGTTTGACCCCTGGGGCCCACGTTTATATAAAGAGTAAATCACACACAAATGCAAAGCAAATAATGTAAACACAAAATGAGTGTTTATGTGTGCAAGTGCACGCGGTGGCCAGAGAAGGGGGCTGGTCTGCTCTCCTCCTTAGCGACGGACTCTTTCACTGAACCTGGAGCTGGGCCTACGTGCCCCAGTGATCCCAGTCTCTCCAACTCTGTGGTGGTTTGAATGAAAACGGCCCCCATAGGTCCATAGGGAGTGGCACTATTAGGAGGGGTGGCCATGTTGGATTAGTCTGGCTTTGTTGGAGGAAGTGTGTCACTTGGGGTTGGTTTTGAGATTTCAGATGCTCAAGCCAGGCCCAGTGTCTCACTCTCTTCCTACCTCAAAGGTCAGGACTAAAAGTGAATTCACCCACTTCAACCAAGTAGAAAATCTCTCACAGGTATGCCCTCCATTTCTGGATTGCAGTTCATTCCTTCCAGAAGTAGTCAGGCTGACAACCAAGAACAGCTCTCACAGGCCCCACAGGCAGAGGTGACAGTGAAGGTCACACACTGGCTTTTGCATGGCGCGGTGCGGAGGTCCACGAGTGCTCCTACTCCCCGAGCCTTCTCTCCAGCCAGGCCAACACTTCCCTCTTTTGGTGTACTGGGGACTGAACCCAGCACCTCTCGTGGGAGAGGCAAGCATTTGCCACTGACACAGCTCCAGCCATGGCCTTGAACTCTCTATCCTCCTGCCTCCAGCTCCCAAGTGCTGGGCTCACAGGCAGGAGCACTACCTGCAGCTCTCGTCTTTTCTTTTTCACAGGGGTTCGTAATCCATTCCAGGCTGGCCACAAATTCACTGTGTAGGTGCTAGAGAGGGGCACACATCTGCATGCAAACAAAACACTCATACATACGAAATCATAAAAATAACTCAAACACCACCTCACTATGGAGCTGAGGATGATCTTTAACTTCTGACCTTTTTGTTTCCACTCACTGAGTGCTGGTGTGTGCCACCAGGTCATTTCTGCAGTGCTGGGGTTCACACATCCTATGCGAGCACTGTATTTAGAACTAAGCTACAAACCTCAGTACTCTCTTCATTCTTAAGTTGCCCTGTATCAACGTGTTTGAACTACAAAAAACCCTACTCATCTAAGTCACAGCTCACTTATCCGAGGGTGGCCATCCATCACAGTCAGCCCATCCAGTGGTAAGTACCATCGAAGAGCCAGGGCGAGACTCAAGTATGATGACTGGTCAAGTCCATACATGAGCCACAGTCATAAGGAGTGAGAACCAGTGTGGAGAGTGGAAGAGTGGTAGACTTGTGCAGAAAGAAGCAGGGGTGTAGGGTGGGGAGCATTTCTGCTCAGAGAGAAGTGCCACCACTGTTCTGACAGCACCCCTGCCCCTGCCCCTGCTCCTGTCCCAGCCCCAGCCCCAGCACATCCATGTATTTCCATGGATGCCTCCCTTTACTCAATGTGTTTCTGTCCCTTGCAGTTCATGACTGGTCAGACATCTAGAAACCAAAGGCCCTTGTCCCTGTCAGGGACCTTGGTAAGCTCTCCGTGCATAAGGAGAATGCCCGTGACCTCTGCCCTCACTCACCTGTGGGTGGAGCCACGTCAGGCTTGGGTTCCAAGGGCTGGAAGGAGTTCTGGTTCTGGAAAGAGGGTCCCAGCAGGAGGCTCAGGTCTGGGGAGGTGCTACAGAGAACAGACTGAGCTCCGGGCAGATCACTCCTTGCTTCTCGGCTTTGCTGCAGCACAGGTTTCAGGGCCACAGCCGTGGGAGGCATGGCCCAGAGCCTCCTCTCCCCCTTCTCTGGCTCCAGAGGCCCAGGGCTGGATGGCTCAGCAAGAGGAGCCTGCCCAGGAGAGAGAGAGAAAGAAAGCTCACAACCTGCTAGGTTCAAAGAGACAAGTCTGAGTACAGACACTTGAATGCGGCTATAAACTCCCTGAACTCCCTTCAGAGGGAAATGGGTAGCATCTAATTTCCATCAAATTTTAAACTGATTATTTTTCATATTACAATTCTATTTCCACAAATTTTATAGATAACTTATATAGTGTGTTTTAATATTTATTATAAGACTACAGATACAAACTATAGAAAACCATTTCTGTATCAAGGAATATGTACTTGGTCACACTCAAAGTTATACAGCAGTGGGTAGAGGGTGGCATCTGGCGTGAGGAGTTCAGGGGAGGAGGAGAGATGCTCGAGGAAGCAGCCCCGATGGCCTCAGGGGAAGGGACCTGGAGAGCGAGGGCTCGGGCCCTAGGATAGGGTAGAGGCTACTTTTTACTATAAACTTTTTTTTAACAGTTTAGACATTTGTGCCACATGCACAGAACTAATTCTAAGGCATTTTAGCCAATAACATTAGCGTAAATTAAAACTAAGAGATGTCAACATAAGAAGGATTAGAAGGGTCCCTATTGTAGTCTAGGCAGGATTAGCAACAACTTGACGTGTGTGTGTGTGTGTGTGTGTGTGTGTGTGTGTGTGTGTGTGTGTGNGTGTGTGTGTGTGTGTGTGTGTGTGTGTGTGTGTGTGTGCACGCGCATGCGCGCGCGCTCATGCCCCTGCTTTTGTTGTTACTGTTGTTCCTTTTCTTAAAGTTATTGTTTACTTCACTTTGCTTTCCTTTGAGGCAGGATCTCACGTAGCCCAGGCTTTATCCTCACTTATCCTCACTCACTATAAAGCTGAGGATACTTTGAGCCTTTGACCTCTGGCCTCCTCCTCTCCACAAGCAGTTGTGCCCGGCTATTCTTTTCCTGGTTTCAGGGAATGCAGTCGGGTCTTCATGCTTATAAAGCAAGCACTTTACTGACAGCCACCTCCCTAGCCTCAGGACAACTTCCTGTCCTAATTTAGTTAGCCATCATTCCACAAAACTGCTACCACACATTCATTCGCATGTACTGGAACCCCAAACTATGCCCAGTGGAACAGGACACGTTGGAGAGCTATGGCCATGGAGAAAAGGGTTCTCTGGGCAGGACAGCTGTTCTCTGGGGCAATGGCTACCTGAGGGTTGGGCGGCAGGAGCGAGGTGCTGAGCAGCTGGTTGGCCTCCTCCCAGTGGGCCTGCAGCATGGCCTGCAGCCGCTCCAGCAGCTCCGCCCGCTGCTCCTCCAGCTGCTGGTTGCCACTCTTCAGGTCACGCACGCGAGCCTGCTCCCTTGCCAGTCTGAGATGAAGGGGAGACGGCTCAGTTGGCAACCTGCCTGCTGCCTGAGTTAGGACCCCCCACTGAGGGCAGTGAGTGGCGGAGCACACATGAAACTCGGTGCTGAGGGGTCCCCGAAGGTCCCCGGAGCTCCGCGGTCAGCAGGTCTGGCCAAATCGGTGAGTCTAAGCTCAGTGTCTCAAAAACAAAGTGGAGGAGACAGATGACATGGCCCTCTGGTGTACACATCACCCACAGGGACATATACATCACACCCCAATTCACACACATTAAAGAGGTAAGATTTGAAGAAAATAGACGCTTGGGCTGGTGAGATGGTTCAGTGGGTAAGAGCACCGACTGCTCTTCTGAAGGTCCTGAGTTCAAATCCCAGCATCCACATGGTGGCTCACAACCATCTGTAATGAGATCTGATGCACTCTCCTGGTGTGTCTAAGGATAGCTACAGTGTACATACATATAATAATAAATAAATCTTTAAAAAAAAAAAACAAGAAAGAAAAAGAAAACAGAGGCTTAGGGACAAGAGGCCGGGTGCAGTATCAGACGTCTGAAATAATTACGGATTTGGTTACATTAGAGGAGGCCAGATCTTCTGAAAGGCTTCTCTCCGCCATCCCCAGTCTGGGCTTTCCCATGGAAGACCCCCGAGGCCAGTACCTGAGCTCATAGTCCTGAGCCACCTGCTGCTGGCGCTCCTCTCGCTCTGCCATTTCTACCTTGAACTGAGCCAGCTGGGCGGCCAGTTCCTGTTGGTGCTGTCCACTGAGTTCTTGTAGCTGCTTCCTAGAAAGGTCAAAGGGAGGTGCTTTAGAGTGCAGACAGGAGCTAGCGACCACCAGGGGGCAGCAGAGGTAGCTCAGAGGCTAAGTGTGTGCTGTGTGCCACTCCTACAGAGGACCTAAGTTCGGTTCCCAGCACCACACTGAGTGGCTAACGGCGCTTGCAGCTCCTTATCTGGCTCCACAGACATCTGTACTCACTCGCACATATCTAAACACAGATATATGTACATACATGTAATTACAAACAAAGCCATTTTTAAACCAAAAGATGTTACCAATGAGAAAAAGACAATGTGTGTAGGTAAGGGGAGATGTGGGAAGCCCGGCAACCCAAGACTTTTTCAGAGGCTAAACCTAATGAAAGGACAAGGGACCGTTAGTTCTGTGTCCTCGTCCAGGCCGAGTTTGACAAGGCTGGTCTAGGGCAGGAGCCAGTGTCTCCTAAGGGAATCGAGTTGCAGTCTCTGGGGACCCTACCCTTCCCCGCCCTRTGGTGATCAGCGGTGGCTGCGGTTCCTGTGCTCTCCTTGCCAGCACTGTCTGACTCAGCTCTCAGCTGACCTTGGCTACTGAACCCCCTGCTCCCTGCATATATGCCGTACATATGATATGTAGTACGCATGACGCTGCACTTCTGGCTTAAGTCATCAGCTTATACAAGACCTGCTGGTCCCATTTCTCATCCCCGGTCCTCCCACTCAGCACCTCGCCATTAGGGACCCTTACTCCTGTGGGCTCGGGTCAGGAAGACAGAGGCGGCAATCACCGGCCCAGCCACAGCACATCCACGGTAAGAACAAGCCCGAGGCCACAGAATGGACTCCCCAGAAGCAAAGACCGTGGTGAGCGTTTACGGGAAAGCAACAGACTAGCCGATGGGTGTGGTTTGGTTTGGTTTGGTTTGGTTTGGTTTGGTTTGGTTTGGTTGAGACAGAATCTCACTCCATAGCCCAGGCTCATCTCAAACTTGCAATCCTCCTGCCTCAGCTACCCAAGCTGGGGTTATAGGACTATATATAATCCATGTCCACTTGAAGATGACATAATAGAAAGCATTTCTACCAGGCACGGTGTCACATGCCTTTAGTCCCAGCTCTCAGGAGGCAGAGACAAGACAGATTTCTGTGACTTCAAGGCCAATCTGGCCTACATAGTGAGACCCTTTCTTTAAAGAGAATAACAGACCTCCCCAAACCCCCAAAACCAAACAAAACAGAAACACCCCCGGAAACCATGGTGAAGGAGGGTGAGAGGAAGCCCCTGGAGCAGCGGTGAACGGCGGGCTTCAGCACCGTTCCAGAAGGAGCTGGAGACATCCCTCATCGTCCTCCCCTTCAGGGCGGCTATGCCCCGTGGAGGGAAACCCCGAGGCCGTGTGCCTGTCCATAAGCACTTCATGGCAACCCTCCCAGAGGGCCGAAGACCTTAATCCACGGGACTGGGAGTGCACCGGGGTCCATGCGGGGAGAGAATAAGAGGCTCTGAGCACGGAAGTTCGCTGCTGCCAGGGAACACATCTACTAAGTCCCAAGTACCTGTGATGGTCCCTGAGGGAGGCGGCCTGCCGCAGGCTGTTCTCTTGAGCCTCTGCCAGCCGCTCGGTCACCCGCTGCTCCAGCTGTACAGCCAGCTCCGACTCCATCTGGATCCGCTGGCTCTCATATCTGGCCTGGGAGTAAAGGAAGGTGGGACGTCTGCGATTAGCCTTGTAAGTGTGGGAAACGGAACCAAGGTTGTACCAACAACCCTCGGCTGCCTTAAGAACCAACAACAGGGACTCTGCCTTGGACAGTGACTCAGATTCCCTTTCTTTGTTAAACCACGAGACATGTCATAGAAGCACACACAAGTGAAAATGGCTTTGGACAAAAGAGATAGCTGTGTTAATCCAGGGAAGCATCACAGCAGCGGGCAGCACGCCTGAGGTGATAGTCTATGTATCGCCTCTACTGAGACCAGGAGTTCTGAGTCGGCCCGCTCCCTCCCGTGCTCCCTCCCTCCCCAGCTCCCCAGAATCTGACTGCCCAGAGCCCAGCTCTAACCCCACAGTGGCTGTTTCTCCATCTCTGTCTCTTATGGGGTCACTGCAGCTCCTGACCCCCCGGCCTCGCCTCTCGCCTAGGTGAGTTTCCGCTGCAGGACCTCTCTCTAGTCTCATTCTGAGTCTTGGCTGACTGCTCTGCCRGCGACTGCTCTTTAGCCGCACCGCGCCCTTCCCTCTCTGCTATCTGCTGACATTTGGGCCAGATAATTCTAAAGTGTATATAATAAGCTTTTGCCTCTAGGCATGGTTTTTACTAGATCTCTTAATCCCCAAATCTTTCATTTGATTCTGATCTTTTCTCTAAGCTTTAAGCCCATATACCCAAGCTCGGTACAGTGGCTCATGCCTGAATCCCAGTGCTTGGTTGTCAGAGGCAGTAGGGTAAGGCGAGTCAACGTCCACATATCAAGACCTTGTCTAAAACATAAACAAACKGGGGTGGGAGGGGGGCGGAGAGGGAGCTCAGCAGTTAAGACCACTGGCTGCTCTTCAGGAGGACATGAGTTCAATTCCCAGCACCCACTTGGAAGCTCACAACTGTTTGCAACTCCAGTTCTAGGGGATCTAACACTTTCACACCAATACACATGCAGGTAAACCACCAATGCATATAAAATAAAAACAATTATTTAAAAATAAGCAACAAACAAATAAACAAAACCCCATATACCCCTAAACTTCATAGCTGTTTTTTATATAGACCTGGGACAGAGGCACACCCTCGAGATCTCTGCCTCAGTGGTGCCTGGACAGAGGCACACCTTTGAGATCCCTGCCTCAGTGGTGCCTTTCCTGTTGAAGCCCCTGAGCTGGGAGCAACACGGAGGTGTCATTCTTGGTTACTTACTTGTTAACTCCCTTCTGACTGGTCATTTAATTCTCCTTCTTCGCTTGCTCTTCCTAACTCATGCACTGGCCCTTAGCAAACACTTCATATATAAAAACCAAGGCCCACAATGGTCAGAACTAAGTCCTCCCAAGTCAGGACTCAATGTCGTGTCCCCCAGGACTGAAACATGGTTCTCTCCGAGCAGTTCCACCACTCCAGGGAGCAGCAAACTACAACTCAATTTCTACTTCAGACCCAAGGCCTGCTTTTTGTCATGAAGTCTGACGGGACGCAGCCACGCCCACTTACTTACCTACTCTCCACAGCTGCTCTTGTGTTAGCGCAGCAGAATGGTTACAACTGGGAACACACTATCCAGAGTCAAAAATATTTATGCACTGGTTCTTTGCAGAAAGTTTGCCAAGCCCCTCTTCAGTAGGTGATCAGAGGCTAACTAAAGTAAGTTTAGGATTCAATGTACTGTTACACTGAAGCTCTTATTTTTTAATGTGTATGGATTTTTCCTGCAGGTAAAATGTGAATTTAGTTCTGACCATTAGTTTAGCTCTGACCACTGTGGGCCTCTGTTTTCTGTGTAAAATGTTTACTAAGGTCCGATGGACAAGTTTCTGAGAGCAAGTTAAGAAAGAGAATGAATGCCGAGACCAAGAACGGGTGACAGATCCCCTAGAACTGGAACTACCGCCAGCTGTCAGCGGCCACATGGGTGCTGGAAGCTGAACCTGGTCGCTCGTAACTACTGAGCCATCTCTCCAGCCCTAGAAAGGGTGGTGTCGGTGTCGGTGGTGGTGTCGGTGGTGTCGGTGTCGGTGTCGGTGGTGGTGGTGGTGTCGGTGGTGGTGTCGGTGGCGGTGGTGGTGGTGGTGTTGGCGGTGGCGGTGGCGGTGGAGGTGGTGGTGGTGTCGGTGGTGGTGGTGGTGTTGGCGGTGGCGGTGGCGGTGGTGGCAACCCAGGGGCTCACACATGCTGAGTGTGTCGACCACTGAGCCACAGCCTGGCCTACAGCTTACCTTTGGACAGGGGCTTTCACTAGCTTGTCTAGACTATCCTTGACTTTACATTCACACTGAAACCTGGGCTGGGCTATACCTTGAGATCCTCCTGCCTCAGCCTTCCAAGTAGTTGGAATTATAGATTTGTGCTACCAGACCTGGCTGAAACAAGGTTTTCAACCTAATTGTATCTGATAATTTTGGTACTATTTTGAGCCAGGTTATGAGCTGTTTTAGGAATTTCCCAAGTAAATAAAATCAACATCATCCTCCTGGACCCCCACTTAGAAGGATTAGCAGACATTACTACAGTAAGCATAACTGGGCTCCTAAGATGGCTCAGCAGATAAAAATGTTTAGCACATAATCCTAATAACCTGAGTTCAATTCCCCACGTGGAAGGAAAGAGTTGTTCTCTGACCTCTACATACGTGTCATAGTACAATCTACCCCCACACACATAATCATACCACATATACAATGATAGATAAAATGTTTAAGAGATAAAATAATCACAAATACAAAGCAGAATATTACCAACTGGGATCAGGTCTGGCAAAAACTTTCAACTTCTCAGTCAGTGAGTGCACACAGTAAGTGTGGCACTGTCTCTTTAAGAACAGTATACGGCCTCTCAGATTTGAACCAGCATAGTCTAAATGTAACAGTGAGTCAGCCCACAGTGTGGGAAACTGGCTTCAGGAAGGAAATAGTGGAGTTTAAGGCAGAATATTACTAATTTAACCAATAATAAGCCTCAAATGCCTGAGATGGGCAAGTCTCCGTGATTCCCAGGTCCCTGGAGGTGCTCGGACCTGCTCTCTCAGCCTCAGAACGGCCCTAAGAACTGCTGGGGCTCACCTGGACCAAGCTCATCTCCAGCTGCAGCGCGTCTCTCTCTCTCCGGACTGTGTCCAGGTCCCCTTCCAGCCGCCGTACCTCAGACTGCAGCAGGGCGAACTGCTGCTGGGCCTCCCGGGCTACCTGGGCCTCCCTCTGGCTGTTCCCCTACAAAGGAAAGTCCAGTATTAATGCACGCCTCATCTCCTAAGTCCTGGTTACTGATTCCAAGTCACGCTAATCTTCCCTCCCCCGCTCATCCCGTCTTTCCATCTCTGTTTAACATCACCTTTGGCCTTTCCTGTGTCTATTGCCCCTGATCTTCACACTGGTCAACCCCACTCTTGCCTTCCACGTTTAGTCTTTACTCTCCATCCTGCCCCCTGCTAACCTCCATATTCTGCATCTCACCGTATTCTGTGATTTTCCCCATTTCCATCCCCAGCCGTTCCCTTTGCCTCTTCTACCTTCTCTCTTTCCAGCTGGGCCTGGCCTTCCTCCTGCAGCGCCTGAAGGCGTTCCTTCAGCTGGCGCTCCTGCTGGATCCAGGCCTGCCTTTCTTCTTGTAGAGCAACCTGAAGGGCCTCCAGCTTCCGGTGCTCACTGAGCTGCCCAGCCCTCGCCTCATCCCGCTCTTCCTGGAGTGTCTGGCACTGCTGCTGCTCCACCTCCAACCTCAGAGTCAGGGCCTGCCTTTCCTGTTCCTAAAGCCCCAGGAGAAAGTCAACGTTTAGTACGCACTCAAGAAACCAGCTACCTGGCCGACCACCCCGGCAATGCAGGATTGAAATCTGTGATCACTAAAGCTAAGGCTGACTGGCTCACCGGGCTGTCATGCAGTCGGCGAGATGGCTGACTGGCTCACCGGGCTGTCATGCAGTCGGCGAGACCGCCATCCCGCTGCTCCCCATGTGCACACCTGGTACAGTGAGCCCGGCAGAAGCCTAAGGCCTGAAGGCCATAGGTGCGGGGAACCTACTACTCGTCTTGCTAAATGGACATGATGTCCAAATGCTCCCAAAATCTTCATGTTTAAGGGCTGCAGAGATGGCTTAGTGGTTAGGAGGGCCAGTTGCTTTCCCAGGATATCCGAGTTCGATCCCCAGGACCCTCATGGCGGTTCACACTTGTCTTTTAACTCCAATCCCAACTGACGTCTTCTGGCCTCTGTACCAGGCATGCACATGCTGTGCAGACATATATGAGGGCAAAACCACCATATACATAAAGTAAAAAGCACATTTTGAAAAATTCATATTTTCACACAGATTTGTGATGTCCTCAACCTTGGCAATAAAAGTTTCACTTTGTTCATTGGACAACAGCTAATTTGGAAACTCAGAACTGGGTGACAGTATTACAAATAAGTAACTAACCGAGGGCCTCTATATCCATATAAAGACTCCCTCCCTCCCAAGGCTCAGGAATGTCACAAGGAGTGGCAGGAGGCGTGTGCGAAATGCTGTCTTTGAATATGACAAGGCAGTGCACCACGAACACAGCAGCCATGGTTACGGCAGGGGACCAGCATGTGATCAAGCCAACAGGATAGTCAACTGACTACAGCAGTTACCCCCAAAAGAAAAGATTTGGGGTGCATTTTATCAAGATATTGTTTATATGTACAAGATTGGTAAAAAAAATAAATAAATAAAAGATACTCTATTTGAAAAGCAGGCACACCGGGCGTTGGTGGCGCACGCCTTTAATCCCAGCACTTGGGAGGCAGAGGCAGGCAGATTTCTGAGTTCAAGGCCAGCCTGGTCTACAGAGT
>BDUI01005655.1:48296-72534 GCA_002335545.1 Apodemus speciosus
GGGTACGGGGGGCCAAGGGTGTGGGAAAGTTTTGAAGGGTGCGGGGTGAAGACTTACGCAGCGTTGTGGGCCCTCCCCCGCGCGGGGCCACCGCGGCCCTTACCCTTGTGCAGGACAGCGTTGGCTGGCTTGTTCCCTGCCAGCGACTCCTTGGAGAGGTGCTGGTGGCTCTCGGCTAGGCACTCGGCCTCGGCAAAGCGGGCGTGGAGGGCCATGGCGGGGTGCGCCGGCTCCTGTGACAGGTTCAGGTAGGCCGCCCGCCGCAGCTGCTCCTCGATCACCAGCGCCTGCTCCAGGAGCTGAGGGCGCAGGACAGGGGTAAAGACAAGTGAACGGAAGGGCCGGCCGGACCAGCACTAGAGCGCTGCTCTGTCCACTGCTGGCCCAGGAAACTCCAGCTCCACAGGATGTGATCCAGACCACAGTTCCCAGCACTGGGTCTGAGCCACAGGTGCTGCCTCAACTCTCCTTCCTTCCAGCCCAACCCGGAGCGGGGTGGGGCGGGGCGGGCCCTTCTTCACCCCACTCCTCTTCGTTCTCATCCCCACCTTGAACCTCCGGGCCAGGAACTTATTTTTCATCTCCAGGAAGTTCCCCTTGTTGGCTTCCGTTTTGAATGGCTCATTGATAATGGCAAACTGAGCGTCGTTCTGGATGTCTTGCCACCGCGCATACCCATGGCTGCCGACGGAGGAGGGGAAATATCAAGGCCTGTAACCGAAAGGACTTGACTGTGAGCACTTCTCATTGGCCAGCCGACCCGAGAACTCAGTGTGACCCTTCTCTGCAGTTCCCTGCTGCCCTGGCTAGTTTCTCTCAACCTGACCCAAGTTAGAATTATCTGTGGAAGCTCAGCTGAGAAAATGCCTCCATAAGGCTGGGCTGGAGGCAGGCCTAAAGGGCATTTTCTTAATTAATGACTGATGTGGTAGGGCTCAGCCCATTATAGGTGGAACCCCCCCTGGAGTGGTGGTTCTGGGCTCTATAAGAAAATAGGCTGAGCAAGCCATGGGGAGCAGCCGGTAAGCAGCACCCCTCCAGGGCCTCTGCATCAGCTCCTGCCTCCAGCCTCCTGCCTCTAGTTTCTGCCCTGACTTCCCTGCAAGATGTGCTACAAATCGTACAATGGAGTAAACCCTTTCCTTCCTGAGGTGCTTTAGGTCATGGTGTTTATCAAGCAACAGAAACCCTAAGACACCTTTTCTCCTAGGTGAGAGAGCCTTCGTAATCTTGCATATATACAAAGGATACAGGACAATGCCAGCCAGGAGCCAGTAGTCATGCCTCCGGTGCCAGATCTCATTGAGTTTCCCTGAGGAAATAGCTGCTCTTTCCTCATTCTGCCACAGTGTGTGCAGCTCTGCAGAGAACAGAAGAGGCGTCAGGTTTGTGATCCACATCTACCCCAGGATGTGCACAGGCACAGCTGTGTAAGGATGACTACTAAAGCTTTTAAAACTGTGGGAGGGCTGGAGGGTGGCTCAGTGCCTAAAAGCACTTGTTACTCATGCAAGGGACCAGACTTCAGTTCACAGCCCCAACATGGTATCTCATAACTGTCTGTAACTCCACTTATCAGGGATACAGTATCATCTTCTGACCTCTG
Source organism: Apodemus speciosus (assembly GCA_002335545.1). Taxonomy (NCBI): domain Eukaryota; kingdom Metazoa; phylum Chordata; class Mammalia; order Rodentia; family Muridae; genus Apodemus; species Apodemus speciosus. Next base: position 49,903 of record BDUI01005655.1, read on the forward strand.
AGGGTACTATACATATGTGGTGCAAACACATACATGCAAGCGAACACTCATAACATGTAAAATAAATCTGAAAAAAAATAAATTACAAAAAAGTGAGAAAGCACTATGTTAGGAAGTGAGGAGTAAAGTTAATCATGAATAGGCTCATGTTAGGATTAAGACAAAACAAATGTTAGAGCCCAGTGGGAGTTTGGTARTAACTAACGGTTTGCAAGGCTCGCTGTCAGCATGTACCATTTCATTGAAAGTACTTGGAATTAAATGTGGCAGGCAGCTTTGGACACAGACACAGTGAGGAGTGGGTGACAGACAGCGTCTCACACCTGTGAAGCCACCATCGGCAATGTTGAACATGAACCTTGGCTTCTCTGCCTTCTCTTCACGGCGCCCACTGGGCCGTGGCTGCTCTCGGGGAGTCCCAAGTCGAAGCTCCCGATCTGCTCTTACGTCTTCTGCTGAGCCAAACGTGCAAAGCTCACACCTCAGGACTGCCTCCCTCTGAGTCCCAAGACTACTTAATGTGTCAACTCTACTGACTCTTCCAACAGCTACCCACCCAAGATCCAGGCATCTGTCCCCCAGATTCCACACCCCCCCCAGATACCCTCAGGGACTCAGGCATCCAGTCCTTCCGCCTATTACCTCTCTTGCCCAAATCCCCTGTCTCCCCCTCTGTCCTCTCCCTGTGTTCCTGTACATCCAACGGCTTYTCCTCCCCCCTGTCTCCTGGCGTTGGCTCTGAGGCTGTGGGAAGAGTCAGAAGATATGAAGAGAGGCTGTTACTCTCACCCCAAGTCCAGAAGAGAGAACTCCAAAACTCAAATCCCCATCACTAGTAGGATAATACACCCACCAGACTTCTCCCTGTCTCCTCGGTACCCAGGTTCAGGCTCTGTTTCTCCAGGTACCCCTGGTGCTTCATCCTCTAACGGAATCTTCCTGTGTTCTATCCGTTCTCCCAGTGATGGGGCTGGGCTGGGAGAATCGACCTGGTGGAGGACAGAAGAGTCCAGAGGAGCTAGAAAGTTCCTCGGCACCTTGTCGCCAAGATCCCTCCAGACCTTCCACTACGTCTCCTCGGAGAGAACCAGGCATGCACATACCTCTGTCTCCATCTTTTCCCCCACTTTGCTGTTCTTCTCTGGCTTCTCTTCRGGGTTCTCGGTATCATCCTTCTCCAGCGGTGTTCTGACACCATCTCCCTTCTCACTCGGAGCTGGAGTAGCTGTGGGTGAAGGCACAGTGCTAGGGTTTCAATATGGCTTACGTGTTCTCTAAAGGTTCATGTGTTGAAATTTAATGCCTAGTGTGAAGTTATATAATGGTAGAAACAGAATCCACAGTGTTTACAGGTGGGGTTTAAAGGAGATAATCAGGATTAGATAAGGCCATGGGTGAGACCCCCATGCTTGAATCCTGGTAGCTCTTAAGAAGAGAGAGAGGAGAGAATCTACATGCATGTTCATTGCATTTCTCCCTGTGACAATCCTGCATGACCCAAGATTCTGCAAGCAAGAAGGTCATCCCCAGACACAGCTGCTGACCTCGAAGCTCCAAAACCATGAGYCAAATAAACCCRTGTCCTCTGTAAAGGTGTCCAACTTCCTGAATCCCATTCTAATCATGCAAACAGCCTTATAAGAGGGGAAGGCAGAGGCTCGTCCACCCTGACCTCTGGCCACCCTGGCTCGCCTCCCCACCCCAATCCGGACTCCCACTTACCAGGTTTGGAGGTGCAAGGACTGTTGGTTGTAGAAGCCTCAGGAGTGGTGGGAGAAGTTTTGGTTGGAGAGGAGGCTCTGGAAGAGCGTTTGGAGTCAGCGCTAGGGTCAGGCATCAGCTCTGGCATTGACCAGCGCCCATTGATATGCTCAAACTCTTGGACCTGGGGAAGGTGGTTTTCAGGGACAAGGGTCAGTTCTTGGCACCGGACGCGTAGGGAGCTCTAGTTTCCTCTGATCACAGCAGCCTGGCTAGAACTAAGAGAGGAAGGAAGGAGACTAAACAGTGGATCTGATGCTCCAATGAGGAGGGACCGATACCTTCTTCTTGACGAGAGACATGACTCCAATGCGGGTCAACACCTGCTGGCGACTCAGCCCCTCCCGAGGRACCCCATCCGCGAAGGTTTCAGAGCCATCTGCCCCAGGTTCACACAGATGGCGCATGAACAAAGACACATAGGCCCTGCAAAGCACAGGGGTAAGAGGAGGGTTGCAAGGACTCAGGAGGAGTTCAGATATACAAGACGCAGAGCTCACTGAGCCCTGAACTCCAGCTCCCAGGTGCTTCCAAGCCTCCAGCCCTGGGCTTCCCCTCCATCAGCCCTTCACATCCTGACACGCTCCCTGGCCCCGTCAGCTCCCCCACTGCTCCTCCTGGGACTTAGCACTTTGTTCCTAGGCCCCATCAGTCAGCTTTTCATCCTGTTCACCAGCTCCTCCTGCCAGGTTATCATGGCCAAGTAAATATGAAGCCAGGCCGGCCTGGGTGAGGCACCTTCTTCAAATACCTCTCCCATAGGGAAGGAGGCCTGGCCCCTTTATTCTAGGCTCTGCTGAGGGGAAGTGGGATAGGCTAGGCCCACCTCCCAGGAAACAGAGCCTGGACATGACATAAGGTAGGGAGGTGGTGATCAGCTGAGTAAGGTCACATCATATGGCAGCCGAGAGGAAGAAAGTAAGGCCCAGAGCTCTGAACCCCGATTCAGTCGCCTCCAAGTCACCCACACTCACTTAAACTCCTTCTCCGTCTTGCCCCTCAGGTCTCTCACTAGCCACTGTGTGGTGAAAGCGTCCTGCGGCGGCATTCCCCAGCGCATCACAGCGTTCAGGAAAGCCTTCCGCTGCCGGGTATTGAATCCCAGTACCTGAAGGTGAGGCAGAGGCAGGGCACGAGGGATTAGGAGCCAAAGTCCTTCCTACTGCTGGTGCCCGGTCCTCAATTCCCAAAGCACCCACCCCCCCCACCCCACCCCACCCACTCCACCCCACCCCCACCATCTTCTCCCTAGAGGTGATACAAAGTGCCCGGGCCAAAGTCTCACTTCAATGTTGCCCCCAACCCGAGCCAGCAACGGAGGCAGTGGCTTGTCCTTCTCATTTCGAAGCTGCCTCTTTGACTGTCGACGCCCTAAGGGTAAGGGTGACACCGATTAGTGGAGACACCACCTCCTCTAAGCCCTTAGTCTTCCTTATATCCATCCCCATAATACACAGAACTCAGGGCCGTGACTGTGTCACGCTCACCTCTAATTTTCTTTCAAGCACGTTGTCAGTACTACTACCTACTAAGGCTAAAAGAAGTCATATTTAAAAACTAAAAATAAATGCCTGACAGAATGTTACTCATGAGAAAGTGAAATAACCTAATCTTCTGTTTGGTTTCTGTGCATGTGTGTTTGCATCCTCAGACGAGGTTATGCAGGCCAGGCCGCCAACCCCTGGCCTTGAGGGGTGCTGTCTAACCTTCCTGTGGCGGGGCCTGCAGGTACGCAGCATTGCACCTCAACACCTTTCTTGACCTGAGAGCATCTGCTACCACACGGCTATACGCTCCAAATTCAACAACAGAGAGATCACAGACATCGCTTCCTTCCTGTGTGCAATCTTCAGTTTTCCTGCCAAGGCGCTTTATTTCCTCTCTAGGCACAGCAGCTGTGTAGTAAGTGCCCCAAGCTCACAGTCCCCCAGCTCTAAGTGTTGACATTAAAAGTGTGAGCTACCATGTTCCCACCCGAAAACGAGGCATTTTTATGGCGCTGCAGTTAAGAGCCCAGGGTTCGATTTCTAGCACCTACATAGTGGCTCACAACCATCTGTAACTCTRGTTTCAGTGGATCTGACACTCTCCTCTAGCCTCTGCAGGTACCAGACATGCAAGTAGTACACAGATATACATACAGGTAAAACAATACACATTAAAAATAAAAATAAATAAATCTTTTAAAAAATAGTAGACTTAAAGAAAGCTAGAAAGTGAAGTGAGGGAGAGTCAGAAAGTCAGGAGCAGACGCCACCTTCAGGACGCTCATCAAAGTCTTCATCCTCTTCCTCGGAGCCCACTGAGTATTCTGACTGGTTGTCTGTGAGGGGCAGAGAGCGGTCCACAGTGAGCAGTGACCACACTGGGGCCATCTCCACTTAGATTCTTCCTCTTGGACATTTCTCCACCCACCTCCACCCTGTCCTTGGTCCTACTAGAGGCCCTGGGTCATAGATCCTGAGCCATCTTTAGCCTCTGGGTACCACTCTGACTTCTGACAAAGCTACTGTAAACAGTGGATCCCATGTCCTCACAGGACACCTCTGTAGWCCCTTCATAGTTAAATCCCCACAAATCCATCTGGCCTTAGAAAAGTTCCTCCTGGCGCATCCCGCCCACCCAGCCTCGGAAGCTCTGTCCTCACCCTGATCCTCCTGGGCGGCGTCATTGTAGTTAACCTGCTTCCGCACCCGCTTGCCCTTGCCCAGGTTCCGGGCAAGGTCTTCCTGCTGCTGCTCGTAGTGGTGCCTCAGCAGCTTCTCCCAGTAGTCAGGGTCCACGTTCTCCTCCTGCTTGATGATCTCGCGCTCGATCTCCTCGATCTGCGGGGCGGGGGCGGGGGCGGCAGTGAAGGCTGGCAGCCCCTCCTCACCCGCCCCAGGGCTGCATCCCGATGCCCGGCTCCTGCCGAATGCTTTCGGGCCCAGCATCCAGTCTCTGAGGCTGCCCTTCTCCCTACCCCCTCCCTTGCAGTGTCCTGGTTCCTCTAAGCCTCTCCTCACTCCCCTCACCCCTCCCACAGGCTCAGAAGCACCGTTCCGGGACTACAAGAACTCTCTGTGCCTAGGGGTCTTTCCAAAGTCCAGCCTCACCTATCAAAATGAGAAACTGTTTGAGGTACACTGTTGCTTTTTGCTGGGGACCAGGATGAGAGAACAAATCAAAAGTACGAGTGCAAGAGAATATTCCTACTTCAAAATTTAGAGAAAGGCATGCAATGCCTTTCAGAGATGGCCTTGGAGATAGGCCTACAGGAACGTGTGGCCCCCAAGCCTCTCACCTTGTCTTCTTCGCGCACGACATACTGTGCCACCTTGAAGGAGCTGAGGTATTCGTTCATGTTCTGCACATCCGTGTCCTCAGTCGCATCCTGGTTGCGGTCCAGTAGTCGAGCAATGGCTTCATTGTCATAGTGGATCACACTGCTATCCTCCTCCTTATTCTCCCCTGGCAGAGACAGAAGCGGACCTGAGGTGTGGGCCAGACACTCAGGCACAGTCTAGCTGGGATGGGTAAGACGCTTCTCCCGCTCCTCCTCGCTGGGCCCTGGAGGGACTGGCTGCTCCAGGCCCACATCACATCGCATCTTTTGCTTGTTTCCTTAGGTGRTCAACCCTTCTCTCGGCACTACTAGAAAGAAGGGATTTGTCTTTACAGGCTGAGAGGAAAAGTTTGGTTTTTTGAGGGTTTTTTTGGGGGGGTATTTTTTGTTTTGTGGGATTGTTTTTGGGGTGGGGGGTTCTCACCCTCATTTTCATCTTTGAACAGCTCCTCGGTGCCAAATTTGAGGATGTCATCGAGCTCCTGCTTGGACATGGAGCCAGCCTTGGAGCCCAGGCCTGGGCGCACCACCAGGTGTGTCAGCATCATCTTTCTCTTAGCCACCTGTGTGATTCTTTCTTCCACAGAGGCTCGGGTCACAAACCGGTAAATCATCACTTTGTTGGCCTGGCCAATCCGATGGGCTCTGCTGAAGGCCTACAGGGGCAGGAGAAAATGGAGGTCAGCCAGGAGAGTGACAGAGCGGAGCTGACAAAGGGTCGGGAAGGGCCTTCTCTCTAAGACCCGTCCCTGAGCAAGACAACATCCTTCAAGAACCCATGCCGACTTGCTGAATGTTACAGGGGATGTAGGATGCAGGGTCCTACCTGGATGTCATTATGGGGGTTCCAATCAGAATCAAAGATGATGACAGTGTCAGCAGTGGCCAAGTTGATGCCCAGGCCACCAGCTCGGGTGGACAGGAGGAAGCAGAACTGTTGGGCACCAGGAGCTAGGACGTGAGGAGGAAGAGGCCAAGCTTACCCCTGGCTGCTAGATGCTCGACTATAACCACTGCATCCTACCTCCTAGTCTAAGCCTCCGGCTTCCCCTCACCATCCCCATCCTGAGGGCTTGGGAGACGCTCTCAGGCCTGCCAGGTCCATGGAGAGCACAGCACAGCACTTCCTCCTCACCATTAAAGCGATCAATGGCCTCCTGCCTGAGGGCGCCCGTGATGCCACCATCGATGCGTTCATACTTGTAGCCTTCATAGTCTAGGAAGTCCTCCAGAAGGTCTAACATTTTGGTCATCTGAAAAAGGGACAGCAGGAGTCCAGGAGACCACAAGAGTAGCTCCTGCCAGTTCCCCAAAGCANCCCTTCATAGTTAAATCCCCACAAATCCATCTGGCCTTAGAAAAGTTCCTCCTGGCGCATCCCGCCCACCCAGCCTCGGAAGCTCTGTCCTCACCCTGATCCTCCTGGGCGGCGTCATTGTAGTTAACCTGCTTCCGCACCCGCTTGCCCTTGCCCAGGTTTCGGGCAAGGTCTTCCTGCTGCTGCTCGTAGTGGTGCCTCAGCAGCTTCTCCCAGTAGTCAGGGTCCACGTTTTCCTCCTGCTTGATGATCTCACGCTCGATCTCCTCGATCTGCGGGGCGGGGCGGGGCGGCAGTGAAGGCTGGCAGCCCCTCCTCACTCGCCCCAGGGCTGCATCCCGATGCCCGGCTCCTGCCGAATGCTTTCGGGCCCAGCATCCAGTCTCTGAGGCTGCCCTTCTCCCTACCCCCTCCCTTGCAGTGTCCTGGTTCCTCTAAGCCTCTCCTCACTCCCCTCACCCCTCCCACAGGCTCAGAAGCACCGTTCCRGGACTACAAGAACTTTCTGTGCCTAGGGGTCTTTCCAAAGTCCAGCCTCACCTATCAAAATGAGAAACTGTTTGAGGTACACTGTTGCTTTTTGCTGGGGACCAGGATGAGAGAACAAATCAAAAGTACGAGTGCAAGAGAATATTCCTACTTCAAAATTTAGAGAAAGGCATGCAATGCCTTTCAGAGATGGCCTTGGAGATAGGCCTACAGGAACGTGTGGCCCCCAAGCCTCTCACCTTGTCTTCTTCGCGCACGACATACTGTGCCACCTTGAAGGAGCTGAGGTATTCGTTCATGTTCTGCACATCCGTGTCCTCAGTCGCATCCTGGTTGCGGTCCAGTAGTCGAGCAATGGCTTCATTGTCATAGTGGATCACACTGCTATCCTCCTCCTTATTCTCCCCTGGCAGAGACAGAAGCGGACCTGAGGTGTGGGCCAGACACTCAGGCACAGTCTAGCTGGGATGGGTAAGACGCTTCTCCCGCTCCTCCTCGCTGGGCCCTGGAGGGACTGGCTGCTCCAGGCCCACATCACATCGCATCTTTTGCTTGTTTCCTTAGGTGRTCAACCCTTCTCTCGGCACTACTAGAAAGAAGGGATTTGTCTTTACAGGCTGAGAGGAAAAGTTTGGTTTTTTGAGGGTTTTTTTGGGGGGGTATTTTTTGTTTTGTGGGATTGTTTTTGGGGTGGGGGGTTCTCACCCTCATTTTCATCTTTGAACAGCTCCTCGGTGCCAAATTTGAGGATGTCATCGAGCTCCTGCTTGGACATGGAGCCAGCCTTGGAGCCCAGGCCTGGGCGCACCACCAGGTGTGTCAGCATCATCTTTCTCTTAGCCACCTGTGTGATTCTTTCTTCCACAGAGGCTCGGGTCACAAACCGGTAAATCATCACTTTGTTGGCCTGGCCAATCCGATGGGCTCTGCTGAAGGCCTACAGGGGCAGGAGAAAATGGAGGTCAGCCAGGAGAGTGACAGAGCGGAGCTGACAAAGGGTCGGGAAGGGCCTTCTCTCTAAGACCCGTCCCTGAGCAAGACAACATCCTTCAAGAACCCATGCCGACTTGCTGAATGTTACAGGGGATGTAGGATGCAGGGTCCTACCTGGATGTCATTATGGGGGTTCCAATCAGAATCAAAGATGATGACAGTGTCAGCAGTGGCCAAGTTGATGCCCAGGCCACCAGCTCGGGTGGACAGGAGGAAGCAGAACTGTTGGGCACCAGGAGCTAGGACGTGAGGAGGAAGAGGCCAAGCTTACCCCTGGCTGCTAGATGCTCGACTATAACCACTGCATCCTACCTCCTAGTCTAAGCCTCCGGCTTCCCCTCACCATCCCCATCCTGAGGGCTTGGGAGACGCTCTCAGGCCTGCCAGGTCCATGGAGAGCACAGCACAGCACTTCCTCCTCACCATTAAAGCGATCAATGGCCTCCTGCCTGAGGGCGCCCGTGATGCCACCATCGATGCGTTCATACTTGTAGCCTTCATAGTCTAGGAAGTCCTCCAGAAGGTCTAACATTTTGGTCATCTGAAAAAGGGACAGCAGGAGTCCAGGAGACCACAAGAGTAGCTCCTGCCAGTTCCCCAAAGCARCCCTTTATAGCAACACATCCCCAGGCCGCGCACTAAGCACAGCCGCCCTGCTGCTGCCCACCTATCCCCGGCCCTCAAGCCCTGTCTCAAAGTCTTTTCATTTAAGATCATTTCTTATAAAGCACAGGTTCTGAGACCCATGGAAAGGTTTCAGAGAAACTGTATAAATACTTTGAAAATCACATAAAATTGGTGTGTCGTTTTCTCCAAAGTAGACATATATGTACCTTTCATCAGAATCCTAAAAGGCCTGTGGTCCCTACGGCATTCACACATAAGGCTGGTAACTGGGACTAGTCTCTTCTTAGGAACAAGGATGAGCCAGCCATGCCAGGCCTTTTATTTTTAAAGACAAGGTCTCACTGTGTAGGCCTAGCTGGCCCAGAACTATGTGCAGGCTGGATTAAAGGGAGGCACTAGCACACCCAGCCCAGACCTTTTAGATTTCCGTTCGTTTGTCTAGTGCTAGGGATCTAATCCACAGCCCCGTGCTATCTTCGGGAGAGCTCTACCCCTGAGCCCAGCCATCATCTCTCTCCGTTYGCTTGAATACAGTCTCTGTGTGTAGACTGACTTCCACCTCAGCATCCCAACTTCAGGGATGAGAAGCAGACGCCGCCACCTTGCCTGCCTGAGTCTAGACAAGCTGTGGGCAGGATCTCAGCCTTTCCTAGTAGAGGAGCYACAGGGATGAGGGCAGGAATGAAGTCTGGGTGGCGAGTGGTCCAGCACAGCTCTGGGGTGACAGAGGGGACAGTCACCTGGGAGAAGATGAGCACCCTGTGTCCTTGCTCCTTCAGCTTGCGCAGCATCTTCTGCAGTAGCAGGAGCTTCCCTGAGGACTTAATAAGTGCCCCACCCTCATAAGCCCCACTGGGGAGTTTGGGAGACTCCTGGGAAGAAAGGAAAGGAGAGATGAGGGTGAGTAAGCACAGCCCTCACTCCTACAGCACCCGGAGACACCAAGGCAAGCCAGCTCCGCCCCCCCGCCCCCCCTTGCACTCCCCCACTCCCACCCCCACCCCCCACTTCCGTGCTCAAGGCAGACCCTCCCCAGGAAGCAGCCACAGGATCTGTCCCTGCTCTCTGTCCCTACCATAGCAGCCACGGGGAAGAGGTACGGGTGGTTGCAGCACTTCTTAAGGTCCATCATGATGTTGAGCAGGGACACTTGGTTCCCACCGCCTCGAGAGTTCAAGGCCTCAAAGTTTCGAGTTAGGATGTACTTGTAGTATTTCCTAAAGACCGGGGTAGGGGTATACAAGAGATATGAATAATAAAGGAGCCCACTTCTTCTTCTTCTTTTTTAAACAGGTTTTCTCTGTGTAGCCCAGGCTATCCTGGAACTCAYTCTGCAGACCAAGCTAACCTCAGACTCAGAGATACATCTATCTYTGCCTCCCAAGTGCTGGGATCAAAAGTGTGGGCAGAAACACTTCTAATGTGGCCCAGCTCTAGGAAAGCGACCACCCAGCCCCGCCCACAAGATTGACAGCCTGTCCCAAGTCTCACTTCTGCATGGGGCTTAGCTCTACTCGAACAATGAGCTCGGTCTTGGCTGGCATGTTCTTAAAGACATCTGCCTTGAGTCTCCGAAGCATGTGTGGCCCCAGTAAATCATGCAGTTTCTTAATCTGGTCTTCTTTGGATATGTCAGCAAACTCCTCCAGGAAGCCCTCCAAGTTGCTAACAGACACAAAGAGATAAGAAATCAGGCAAGGGGAGACGTTCTCTGCCTCTGACCTTGGGCTCTGTTTCCTACATCAGACGAATCTTCTAGAAGTCTTTGTGCTGCTTTTCCTCCCTGCAGACTACCCAGTGAGCCACTTACTTAAACCTCTCTGGAGTGAGGAAGTTGAGAAGGTGGAAGAGCTCCTCCAGGTTATTCTGCAGCGGGGTCCCCGTCAACAACAACTTATGATCTATCTTGTAGCCATTGAGGACCCGGAAAAACTAGGGGGTGGGACAAGGACAGGCAAGGGAAAGAAACAGCTTTCAGTGGCAAGTGGCTGTCTCAGCTCATACACTTGTCCCAGTTGCCAGCTCCTGAATCCCCATTTCCCTCAGGATCAGAGGCCCCAGCCCTAGCCTTTCCCTCCTACAGCCCAGTCCTTTTCCCACCATGACAGSAACCTTACCTACAACAACCCAGACTGGTGTTGTCATAGTTTCTTTAAGGATCAACACGAGTCCCCCATGGCCCCAGTCTGCAGAGTGGGCCTCACTCACCTTGGACTGGTTGTTCTTGAGTCGATGAGCTTCATCCACCACCAGACAGGCCCAGCGGATGGAGCCAAGTGCTGCCTGATCAATGGTGATCAGCTCGTATGACGTCAGAAGGACGTGGAATTTCACCTGTGCCTCCCTCTGTCAACACAAGCATTGCCCGTTCATCTGCCACCTAATACCCCCACATTCCCAGCCCTTGCTCTTTATCAAGACCTGAGATTCCCCCAGGACGCCACTTATTCTAATTTTCAGCACTGAACAGGGACTATGGATCACAGCCCTTAATCTCACACCCCTATGCCCGGCACTGACAGGGCTGCACAGCTCCCAGGAGAGTCTACTGGAGTACAGAGGCACAAAGATAAGGAGAGGAACTCCTGGTTGGGACAAAGAAATGGCAGATCTGAGGGTCGCAAAGCATGAGACACAGGGACTTACCTTCATCTTGAAAGCTTTCTTCCCGCCTTTTATGGCATTATCCTCAAATGAAAACTCGTTTTCTCTTATAATGGCCCGGCTATCCTTGTCACCCGTGTATGTGACCACATAGAACTTGGGTGCCCACATCTGGAACTCCCGTTCCCAGTTGATGATGGTGGAGAGTGGAGCGCTCACCAGGAAGGGCCCTTTCGTGTGGCCCTGGAGCCAAGGGTGAATGCTATTAGTCCAGTCTGCTGCCCTAGCCTTCCACCCCCCTAGGCCAGGCTAGGCCTCAGCACCCTCGGAGCCTAGAATGCAGCACGCACCTCCTTATACAGGGAGTAGAGGAAGACGATGGTCTGGATGGTCTTGCCCAGCCCCATCTCGTCAGCCAGGATCGTGTCAGTGCCTTGGGCCCATGAGAAGCGCAGCCAGTTCAGYCCTTCCAGCTGATACATGTGCAGTGTGCCGCCTGTGGCTGTGATGAACCGTGGCTGAGTCTCATATTTCACTGTTGGCTGTGGAGTCAAGACATCACAAGGTTCAAGGGAACAGCTGAGGGTGCTTCTGCCCTGCCCTGGCACATAAAAGGTGGACTGCAATTTCCTCAGCTATGGACTGAGTTGAGTTCTAGTCTTCAGTCTCCTCCTGCCCCCCCCCCCGCCCCCGTCCCTAAATTACCACCAAGCAGCACTACTAGGAAGGGCTGGCTAGGAAAGGAACTGGSTTTCGACTGCTGGTAGCACCCCAACTCCTACAGTCCAATCCCTACCCCCCAGAAGAGGGCCAAGCTGAGTGGTGGAGAAAAGCCACTGTTGAGAGGCTGCTGACAGCGCCAGTCCCAATGCTGGAGCCTCAGGGAAAAGCAAACTTACATCATTAGTAGGTGAGCTGGGAGGCCCGTCGCCCTGTAACTCCTTCTTCTTCTTCTTGTACTTTCGAGGCTGTGCGGGGTCCTCGCCCATGATTAGCTCACTGAGAAAAGAATGGGTATCCCATGAGGCCTGGTCCTGGGGCGCTCTCCCACTTTTCTACACCCATCCCAGCCCTGCCTCCCTCTGCCTAAACTCTTCTCTCAGATCCTCTCACTTTCTTTCTCCAAAGAATTTTAAACAAAAAACTCTTAATTACACTTACAGAGCATAGGTCACAGGACAACTGTAGACACCGGTTCTCTCATACCACCATGCGGATCCACARACTCGGTGTGCCAGCCTTACTGACAAATTCTGTTACCCACTAAACCACCTTGCCAGCTCTATCCTGCGCTTTCCACCCCCACCCCTGGGGTTCTGTGAGCACCYATCATTCTCTCCCAGGCACCCCCCTACCCACTTCTCAGACCAGATCGTAGTTCCTCTTCTTACTTCTTAGACATAGTTTTTAACCTATCTATCTGTCTATCTATCTATCTATCTATCTATCTATCTATCTATCTATCTATCTATCTATCTAGTGTGTGGGATGCCCTCAGAGGCCAGCAGAAGSTGTCTGGACCCCTGGACCTGGAGTCAAGGAGGATGSCAGCCTCTGGGTCCAGGCGATGGGAGGTGAGCTGTGACCCTCTACAGGAGCTCTTAGCTCCTGGGCCATCCTCCCGGGCTGGCCAGATCTTACTGTTCCTCCTTATGCTACCCCACCAAACCCACCCAAAGCCCTAGCCGAGGCTGCATCTGCCCTAGCCTGGGTCTGCTGGAACAGCGTCCTCCCTAGTTCTCAGGGCTACTGAGCGGGCGCCCTCACCGATGTCTCCAGTAGCTCTGCTTCTGGTCGTCATACTCAGGGATGTTCATCTCATCCTCCTCCCACGTAGACTGGTCGTAAGGCAGATCCTTCCATTTCACAAGATAGTGGTAATTCCCCTTTTTGTCCATACTGTTGAGCAGGAGACCAAGAAGAGGAGCAGAGGAAAGAAAAATAACATGGATCACGCATGGCCCAAAGTTCTGATAAATAAAGTGGCAACAAGCACAGCATCTGCTATCCTAGCCTTCTCGGGACGGTCTGGAAGACGCCCATCACACAGCCCATGGGGTCACGCCCTCACCAGACAGGGTTTGCTAGCGTCTAAAATGAGCCAGCCATGGACCGACCGAGGCGCTAGGCTGAGCAGCAAGAGAACCAACAAACGTCCCATCTGGWGGCTCACACGTTGGTGTAAAGGAGCTAACACCAGGCAGTGGTGAACACGACTCTGGAGCCACGCAGCTCCTCAGAGCTTGTTTCCACGCCCCATCCCACGCTTATGCTCCTAGAGACAAAAAATGCTGACTGAGCTCTCCTCGGGTTTCTCAGCTTCCCTAGAAGGAGCAGGGCCAGAAGGACTGCAGCTGCAGTCAGTCACCAAGCCTCAGTCGGTCATCTGGCGTAGGTAGGACTAACGCCACCGTTAGGGCAGTGTCCTAGTCCAGGTGGGCCTTCGCACGGGCCTCACCTATGGTTGATGATGCGGTGGACAGTCATCCACTCGGGCTTGATGCCGAAGCGGTAGTACTTCTCCTCCATCTCRGCGTAGTGTGGGTCCTTCACCTTCCGCTTGTCACTCTTCCCATCGTCCTCGCCGGAGCCGTAGTCCAGCGGCGGGGGCTCGTCCATGTCATTTTTCCGTTGATAGTTTCGGTACATTACCAAGTGGAAGATTTCYAGCTGTCGGGGCACAGAGGGAAGGAGAAGACATAGTCTCTAAATCCAAGATGACAGGAGCTGGATGCCCAGAGCGGAGCAGGAGACTGCGAGCACGATCCTAGGCACAGGGAAAGGAAAGCCTTTGTACCTGAAGCTCCTTGGCCCAGGAGCAGTGCCAGTAGGACAGTCCCACCCACTTGACAAAGAATTCTCGCTCTGATCTGCCTTGAAGAGGACGAGGCGGTGGGCCGTCTGGATTCCCGTCTGCCGGCTGCGGTGCTGGCATTGCCACAGGGGGCTCCCCCCATCGCCAATGCAAGATCTTCTGAACACGGCCCTTTAGCACAGGACACTTCAGGATGGCACRTAAGAGAAAGAGGAAAGAAAGGGGCAAAGAGAGTCCCCCCGTTAGGTAGGACAAAGGTACAGCACAGGGTCGGGGCTGAGGAAGGAAAACCTGGGTGTTTGGGCCTCAGAAATGGGTGAAAGGTGGCGTGGGATGGTGAGCGCTGTGAGGGTGTGGTTCCACTTACTGTGCATCGTGGGCACAGCCATTCACCGTTGGGGATGTCGGGCAGCGGAGGGTTCAGACAGTGGATGTGGTAGGAAGAGATGCACGCGTCACAGCACAGGAGCTCCCCGCCGTCCTTGCACACGCGGCAGTACTCCATGTGGTCATCCTCTTCCTCCTTCTCTCCTTCCTCCCCTTCCTCCTCATACTCCTCCTCCTCTTCCTTGGCCTCCCACTGCACCCCCTCCTTCTCCTAGGGGTCACATGCAGTCAGACATAGACAGAAGAGGAGAAGGAGACAGGAGAATCAAGATGACGAGTCCTAGATGTGCATACGAGTCTTCTGGGACCTGCCACACAGGATACCCTGACTTTCCAAACTTAATGACTCTGGGAATAAGGGGTTGAAAGAAAGGACCCAAGTAGGATTCTGGACTTTCAGGTACTGCTGAGGGGCCCGGAAAACCATAGCAGAAAGCAAGAAGAAACGAGATAGGAGGGCTGGTGAGGGCGCCAGGTACTCACACAGTGGGGGCAGCTCCATTTGCCCTCAGGAGCGCGGTCAAGCTCGGGGTCAAGGCAGACCAGGTGGTAGGCGCGGGGGCAGGTGTCACACAGAATAATCTCCCCGCCCTGCTGGCACACCTCACAGTAATCCTGGTGGTCCGTCTCGTAGCCGTCACCTTCTTCCTCCCCGCTCACTGCAGGACAGCCCAGGACTGTCACACACCCCAGTTAAGACAGAGGGACAGAGAAGAGAAGAAAGGGAGTCAGGGAAGGACAGAAGGTCTGGACATCTGAGGCGAGAAGGACAACAAAGGAGTAAGGCACAGAGGCTCACACGGCRGCGTCCTCACCCTTCTTCTTCTTCCTTCCTGGCCGACCTCGCTTCAGCTTCTTGGCACGGACAGGGCCATCAGGCCGGCCTGAGGCACTATGGACACTACCACTGTCCAGGTCTGACTCCTCGGCCTCCGGTTCAGGGCCCTCATCACTCTGAAAAACACACTGCCCAGAGCCCCGCTGCCATGAGGGAGGGAGGAAGGGAGGGAGGCGTCCTGCAGTCCACCCCCACCACCCTCCGTCCCCAGACCAGGGTCCCCACCCCGGCTTCCCTCGTGGAATTCAGCCCTTGCCACCCAGGTGCTGGGCAGACGAGCAGGGTTGCTCACCGAGCCCGCCTTCTTCCTCCTGCCGCCCAGCAGCCCTAGCTTGATTTTGAGTGGCGCCATCTTCTTTCCTCGAAGCTTCTTGCGTCCATCAGGTACTCGGGGGCTCTTATTCCGTCTCTTGTGGCCTGGACCTGAATGATAATATGGAGGGAGAAAATCCATAGGCCGTGACACATCCTGGTGGAGTAAGAGCCACAGGGAACTCTGCCTGCACCTCAGCCCACGGCTTCACTTCCCTTCCCTAAGGAGCGTTTCTCCCCAGCAACCAAGGCTGGAAAAGCATGGGCTGTGGAGTCATGAAGCCATGCAGTCAGGAAAGCAGGGAAAGGTTGGAAGAAGAGGGTTCCTACCTTTGCCCTCTTTGGTTTTGGCTCTTCTGATGGGTGGGGGCTGGATTTCAGGAGCAGGGGGTGGTGGAAGGGCAGGGGGGGGTCCAGATGGTGCTATGGGGGTGGCTGAGGAGACAGCAGCTGACACCTGCTCAGCTACAGCTGCTGCTGCTGCTGCCGCTGCCGCCGCCACAGCAGCTGCCGACCCTTTGAAGGGGTTATTGGCGCTGAACTCTCTCCACTTGGCCCCCAGGATGGTCATCATCTTTGACATCGGGATCTTAGGATTCTTCTTAGCAATTAGGGGCCTGGAAATATAGAAGCAGAAAACTCAGACCCTTCACAGATGGTCTGGGAATACTGCCATCTCCTGTATCAATTAAGTCTATGCTAACATTCCTGGGTGGGGAAAATATGTCCTATTAAGAAAAATATTAATTTAAGTAATGAACTAAGTAAAAGTAAGTTACAAGGAAAATACATCCTGTCAAGTCCCACCCTCACAACAGTACGCTTGATTTGATTTTCTGCATTTTATTGAATTATATGGAACCTGAATAAAGTTTCCCTTGGGATAGTTTGAAAGAGACAGACATCATGTTTTCCTCGAGGGGGTGTGGTAAGCTCCTATTAGGACACCTATGGCCCGGGTGCTGGCAAACATGCTGTCTGTAGCAGGCCTGTAAGGGAGGCATCCCCAGGGATGGAACCCACCGTCCCTCGAGGCTCGGAACCAACTTTACTGGGCAATGCACTCAGCTCCCACCAAGCCCACACAGGCTCTCCTACACAGCGTGCATTTCTAGTTTACAGATAGGAAAACCAAGCACCTACGAAATTAAGTAACTTGCCCAAGGTGAAAGCAGGGCACTAGACTGCTGGGTCGGACCTGAGCACGGACATCCACGGAACCACACCCCCAGCCCAGCCTTCTCATTAGTCTCTGCTTTGAGAGTCCCCGCCCACTGCTCTCAAAGTACATCTGTTTTTACTAGGGCTAAAGAAAGGGTTCTGGGTGGGGCTTGGTGGTTAGGAGCACTGGCTGCTCTTCCAGTTGCTGACTTCAATCCCAGCACCCACAAGGTGGCTCACAACCATCTGTGATGGGAGCTGATGCCCTCTGCTGGCACGCAGGTGTACATGCAGATGGAGCCCCTCATATACAAAATAAATAAGTAACTAAGTCATTAAAAAGAAAAAGAAAGGGTTGTGAAGACTTGAAATGAAGACTCTTGCTCAGGATGGCACCTGGGGCTAGAGAAGTCACAGAGAGGAAAAACGGAACTGTCAGAGGAGAAGATTCAATCCTTCCTGTCCTGGATACCTTCTAGTTCTAGAAAATTCTCTAACCTGGTACTAGGCTCATAATCTTTATCCCCATGACCTTAGAGAAAGATGGATTCTTAGCCCAGATTGGTAGACCCCAGACCAAGAGTAGATTGAAAGTATGTGTAAAATTATTTCTGTACATGCCATGAATTTCTCTAGGAAATTTCTTAGATTTTAAACAGATTCCAAAGAGGCCCAGCCCATACCCTAATAATTATTCGTCTGAAAAGATTCCTGGTTCTGTTGTACCTCATGAACTGACTGAAAGCTTTGTAATTGGTAAGTGTGTGATAGTCCTCCTCGGAGAACACGTGTTCCACATCCTCCAGGCCCCAGGTCAGAAGCAAGGTTGCGGATGACTTCTGCTCCACCTGCTGGGGGGGGGGGGGGAACAGGATGGTGAGCTGGGGCGCCCTGGCTCCTCTCCCAGCATCCTTCAACGCCTCCGTTAATGTCCACCAGTCTCCTGCACCCCTGGTCCAGTACCCATCCCTTACGAAGCCCGCTCTGGCGGCGTCCCTCTGTCCCCGTGCCGCTCTCTGTGCTCACTCCCTAACTCTACTCACCTTGTGTCCCCCATCCCCTTCTCCCCTTTTCCTCCTTTTCGTCTTTTTCTCTTTCTTCTCTCGGTGCTTCCTTCTCCGTTTCCGACCTGGTCCAGTCCCATACTCGCTGCCTCCACTCTCTGACTTCTCCCGGTACTCATCTCTCTCTGAGCCAAATTCCTCTTCACTGTCCTAAGGAAGGGAAATAAAAATAACATTTATTCATTCTCACCATGTGCCGAGAACTGTTCTCGGTGTGAAACAGTTTCTCTTTCCATCTTCAGAACTATCCCCTGAAACAGCAACTGATCTATATTTGTTCACTTTTTCCAGAGGCAACTGAGGCACAGGGAGTTAAATAAACTATCCAGGAAGGCAGGGGATTTCAAGGCTCTGAATTCACACACACTTCCTCTAAGACTGGTTTTCTTTTGCCCTCTGTATTGGGAATTAAACTCAGGGCTCAGCCATGCAAGACACTGAGCTGCTCCCTCAGTGAGGCAGCATGCTCTCCTCTCTCTCTCTCTCTCTCTCTCTCTCTCTCTCTCTCTCTCTCTCTCTCAGACGGTAGGGTGGGTTACACTGACAACTGGACTCNGGGTTACACTGACAACTGGACTCTGTACCAGGCAGAACAAAGTGGGGTTAGGGGTCCAGGTCCAGGAGGCAGAGGAGACGCAGGAGGAGAGGTAAGTCCCCTCCCCATAGGAACCCCTGCCAGGTAACCAGGAGTGGAGAGAATGTCATCTCTGGGAGGGACCCTGAGCCTCACTGTAGGATACTCACAAGCTTCTTTCGTTTCCGGGGTTTGCCTGGCTTATTTTCCTTCTGCTTCTTGGGACCTCGTTTTCGCTTCTTCACACCCAATGCTGAAGGAAGCAGCCGAATATCATCTTTATCTTTGGAGAAAAAAGCACCAGAAAACCTAAACTTGGAGGGTCCCAATCTCTGGGGTCCTTCGTTGTCCCCTTCTTACTGCCACCGTGGCACTCTCTAAGAACCCAGGCTCTAACGCCTCTAAATTTCGCTGCCCCTCAACGGATGCAGGCGCTGCTTCCAGTACTCTGGGATCCTCTGCTTCTGAATGGAGGTCAAGGGTCAGAAAGGAAGAGCAGCCAAGCCACTCCCTCTTCTCCCCTCCTACTAACAAGGGAGCAGACTCTAGGCCACCGGCTCAGACTGTGGCAGGTCCTTTCAGTGCTCGCCAGGGCTCCTCCTGCCTTCGCCCTCACTTTGCCAGCTGGCAGCTTGCCCAGGAACCGGGGAAGCCATGCCCAGCTGCTGGCCTGGCCTGACCCCAGCACTTGGAGTAGGGAGACACAAGCTGGCAGCTCCCTAAGCCAGATGCTGAGGAGCAAGAGCCAGAGGTGGACACCTGGGTTCTCACACTAACACCCTGGGGCCCTGACATCCTTTTTGCCAAGAGGGAGGCCTCTATTTACATTCTCTTGGATAATCACACCAACACAGCACTGGAGCAAAAGCAATTCTCAGTCATCCTCTCTTCCCCTCAGGACCAGTATCTGCCTCCATCACATCCTAACTCAGCAAAAGGAAGTCAACGCAATTCCCTAAACAGTCCTGCTCCTGGACTGGTTAGGATAGGAGTCCGCCGCCTCTACATCTATTCCTAGAGGCTGTACCTCTATCCCACGCCTTACCTTTCACCTCTAAATCTGTCCCAGACATGCTGACGCATCTAATATACACACACTGCAGAAACACAAACAAGGATATAAACACAGACACGCGTAACATGTGCAGTCAGAGAGTCACACACACACACACACACACACACACACACACACACACACGCTGCTTCAACACAGCTATGCCCCTGGTCTCTCCCCAGAGAGCTCTACAGAGGGCCCAAGGCAGGTTCTTCCCTGATACCCCACCACCCTCCTGGCCCCAGCCAGTCTGCTGAAGTTTGGGGCCAGAGTTGTTTCTCAAAGATTAAGCCCTAATGCCACACAGAAACGGCCATGGTTTACCAACACCCCCACCAGTCACTAGACTAACCAGCCAGACCTGTCTTGTCCAAGTAGAGGCAGCTGCAGCCAGAGGGGAAAGCCAGGGCTTGGCCCAGCCTCTTGCTCTAGGACACATAATATTCCTTCTCTCAACAGCCAAGGGAAAATTAGCCACAATTAACACCCCAGGCCTGGGATTCCGACCTGATGCTCCCTTTCCCTCTACCACCACCATCCCTGGTCCCTGTGAGCAAAGGCACTCTCTCGGATTGGGTGTGGGCATGCAAAGGGGCTGCCTGCCCAGAGGCGGCCTGTGAAAAGCAGATCCAGGGCTGTAATAGGAAGTCAGACCTCAGGCCCAGCAGCTGGCTCCCCTTAACTCTAGGGACTTGGGTTAACACGAACATGGAAACGAAGACCGCGGGGCAAGTCGTAAGGGCAGGCCAGGCTGCGCCAACTGGCTAAGGATCAGGGCAGTGGGCCGCCTGGGTCACCCTGGGTGTGTGGGGCGAGGAAGCCCGTGAACTCCACTACCCACCCAGCCCGGCAGGAGGTTCTCAGTTTTAGGCCGACGACGGTGGCCAGCAGAGGGAAAGAATGGCGAGGAGAGGCAAGGGAGAGTAATAAAGCAAATCTAAGCCCCAACCTCTGTCTCAGCAGCCTCTCAAAGCTGGCGGCGAGCCCAGACTCTCCCACATCCCGGCTCAGATCTCGGGAAGGTGGGGAGGGCGAGGGCGGAGTCTGGCAGGAGGGCTGTGGGAGGAGCCTGGGCTAGAGAGCCTTCCTCCCGCCCCCCTCTCCTAATCTCGCCATCAATCTCTCACACTTATATTTATTTTTTTCTCAAATTCCCCTCCCTCCCCCACACCGAACCTCCATAATAGGTCTACCGCACATGCGTACTGAATGCAGGAGGTGGGTTTGTATTTTCAGACCTTCTGCAAAGAAACTACCAGAATTTTCCGCACCACCCACAATCATTTCCCCACCCCCATCCCCACCCCCCAAGGAATCACATCTATATATTATGTTATATTATTTCTCTAGACTTGCCAGAAGGGGGAGGGAGAAGAAATGAGGTTTTTCTTTAGCTTCCTGCTCCCTTCCCCCACCAACACGAACGCTATTATTTTAAACGTTCAACAATGTAAGGAGACTGGAGCGATGGGGGAAGGGATAAAAATTGGTCTTGGGTAAGAATGTAAAACAAAATGGTGAGAATCAAAGCAGTCGCACTGAAAAACAATGGAAGGCTCTCGCGAGTACAAATTCATATTCCAGAAAGAGACGAGGGCGGGCAGCCTGAACAGAGCTCCTTAAGAGGAGACTTATTTTTCCCCACACTTAGGTAGACGGATAATGAGTACGCTAAAAATATTTTCCGAAAGTTTTACCTCAGAAAGTCATCTGAGGGGGTGTATCTGGGTCATTTTGACTTGGAGGGCTGGAAGGGAGATAAAATCGCCCAGGGAGACAGAGGTGGTGAGATTTCATTTCAAACATAAAAATTCAAAAGCATTTGACACTCCTCAAGGATTCAGAAAGCGAGGGGGGAGGGGGACGCCACACAAAGACCCATCTCGACCTTAGGCGCGTTCGTTCGTTCTCCTCTCTTCCCTGGATCAAAACCGGATCCCGAGTTCAGAACAGTTGGGCGAGAGTTACGGGTCCCTAACTCACCTGACAAGTCCCCTTCCCCTCTTTTTCGCACCTTGCCGCAGGCGGCCCTGCGGGCCGCCCTCTCCTCCGGATCTTTTATTCTCGCCCTACTCCAAGCGAATTCTGCGGGCTCGCTGGAATAACTTTTTCTAAACTTTTCCTCTTTTCCAGGTAAACCTAGCGAGGTTAGGGGTGAGGAGTGGGCTTCACCCAGGATGCATTAAACACATTTTAACACCCCCCCCCAAAGGCTGTCTCAACACGTGCAAAAAAAAGTCACAGTGGTCAATAAGATAGTTTTACAGATAACGTTTTAAAGTTTGGTGTATGTGTACTGATCTGCCGCCAGAGCCCTGGGGGTGTGGATGTCCCCAATCAGAGGTTGGCGACACCTATCCTAAAGAAGCTAGAAATCGCTCCACTTGGAGGGTGGTCTGAGAGGGGGGACCACTGATCCAGATAAGGTCTGTCCCCAGCACAGCTGGACGTGCTACCACAGCGCCAGGTGACTTGTCATCTCGGAGAAGGGCGCTGAGTGATGGTCAAGACGGAGCAGCTGGGTGGGCAGTTCACGCCCCCCAACGTGGTCGGGGTGTGTGGGTGGTTTCATCAAGAGAGTGACAGTGAATGGCAGCCACGTGAGAGTCACAGCTGGGCAGTTCGGCCACCCCAGACTGATGGGGTCACGAGGGGGGAGGGGGCTGCACTTGACACAAAAGAGCCCGGGGCAGAGATGACGAGGGTGGGGCCGGGGGCATCTGACTCCCCAGACCTTCTCCTGTCTCTCCTCATCTGAGGTGACCCGAGATCTCGGCGTCCAGCTAGTGGGAGTGGAGGGTTCTGTCCAAAGTCTCACTCCAGGAAGTGGTCTGCGTGGAGCGTGGCCACCACCTGCCCCTAGTCACCAGCCGCTACAAACATTCGCGCGACCCCTCCCCCGCGTGCCACCGCACAACCCTAAGTTGGCGGGCACCGAAGTCCCTGCAGGTGGAGGGGCTGGTCCGCGGGCCACTGTCCCACCTCTGCTGGCCCAAGTCCCCGGCGGCGGGCGGCGGGCGGCGGGCGGCGGGCGGCTCCACACCCGGAACCCGCACAGCTTCAGTTCGACCCCACCGGGGCCGGGCCCGAGGGGCGCTCACGCGGCCGCCCCTCCCCCACGCGCCCCTCCCCCCACGCCGCCGTCCGGTCGCCGGGGTCTCGGCGGTCCCTCGCTCGGCCCGGGAGGGGGCCCTGGCTTCGCCGCGGCCGTTTCCTGCCTACCCCCTCCCCGCCGAGGGTGAAAAAAAAATAAATCTCCTCCCCCGAAAGCCGCGACCAAGTGGCCCGGTCCGCGCGCGCAGCTCGCTCC
>BDUI01005658.1:6528-50129 GCA_002335545.1 Apodemus speciosus
TATACACACACACACATAAAATCTGTCTCACACACAATTTTTAAAAGAAAAACATTGTAATAAATTAATGTGGCATCCAATGCCTGCAGGGGATGCCTTTTGGCTGATCACCAAAGAGGACAAGGAGAGGAGAGTGCTGGAACTACAAGGGCTCCTTCATAGGCAGTGAGCTCTCTGCCTGCTCACTGGCCACCAAGCCCCTGACATCATTGGAAACACACACTCCTCGATTMGGCACATTCTACCCTTCACATACGCTTAAAGTGATGAGTCTATCTCTCCCACAATGACCCTGTTTTAAGGGTTCTGGTCTCCGAGGAAGAGGACAAGCAGAAGAGCCCAGGTTCCAAGAGTGGCTGCAAAGTAACACTGGGATTGTGCCTGCCAGCAGAGTGGCCCCTTTCTCAGCACCAACCTAGGGCTGAGCCTGGCCCTGAAGTTAGGCAGATGCAAATAGCAATGTGCATGCAAATGAGGCATGATGCATATGTAGATAAGGCTGTCCCCACTGACACATAACCTTCATTAGTGGCCATGAAGTCTCAGGGCCAGTCTGCATAAGAGCTTATTCTGGAGTCTGGTACTGGAGGAAGCCTCTGCAGAGGACACAAGGCCTTTTTGCCAACTGCTTGATGGTGGTTTTAAGTTGGTCATTGGCACCTAAGAGAGCTTATATGTACGTTTCATTTCTTGAAACTACATGGGTATTGACAATGTTATCTCTCCCTTTCTCTGAAAGCTCAAGAAGCCAGCTCCTGCTGCAGTTTCCTGTCAGTCGGGAGAGGCCCTGGAAGAGGTAATGACTTTCCCTAGGAGACCACGGACACTGGAACAGCTCTTGGATGTCGTCCAGAGCCGCGTAAATGGGTTCATTTTCATGCTTGAGAGACAAAGAGGCTTTTTAATAGCAATAAAACATGTGCTGTAGAATTGCAATCAACATGTGCTGTAGAATTGCAACCACCTTGACTAAATAGCAACTTGCCTGCTCAGAGCCTCACTGCACCTTAAGGCATGTTTACCAGGCTGCATCTTCTGGTCCAGACTGTGGTATCCTAACCTCCTCACCAAACTCTACCCACCTGCCCAGTGCCCTCTCCCTCAGTCAGCCAGGATCGATTCCTGCATCCCTGCCAAGCAGCCTCACTCTCCTCCAGGAACACATCGATTTCCTGAAATGAATGATTTCTGTCCATAAACCCAAATTACCATTTCCCTCAAAGTAACACTTAGAAATTTTGTCTCCCTAATAATGTTAACATCATCCATAATGACCCTATTGGGGACACTTAACCTGATGATGTAGAGGTGGCAGAGAAACCAGTTAAAGCCCACATGTTAGCCTGAACTAGGGACTCAGACATGAGTACCAGGTCACCCTGGAGCCACACTGCAGGTCCCAGAAGCCTCTGCTTCTGTGATCTTCTGAAACTGTAAACAGAGACAACCTGTCCTGTCTGATGGAGAGCTTCTTCCTTCCAAGGCCTGGGTTCCTAAGAATACTTTGCTTGCCTGCCTGCCTGCCTGCCTGCCTGCCTGCCTGCCTGCCTGCCTACCTGCATGCTTGCTTGCTTGCTTGCTTGCTTGCTTGCTTGCTTGCTTGCTTGCTTGCTTGCTTGCTTTCTGAGCTAATTCTGGGGCTCAGCTATTTTCCAGGCTCACCAGGGCACACAGGAGCCACCCTCCAGAAGCTCACGGAGAAAGAGGTCATCTTGAGACATCAAACCGCCAGCAGGGTCACGCCATGGACTATGGCCCAGGCACAGACCAGGAAGGTGTGGGAAGGAAACATTTGCCATGGGCTGAAAGCAGAAACTGTGAGGCTGAGCGCACATCAGCTACCTGCAAAGCAGACCAGGAAATTTGTGTCCTTCTAAAGAGCAGGACAGAAAGGATGGAGGAGGAACAGTGCAGCCTGAGAGCTACTCAGTTTGGCCTGGCCAGAAACCCATCTGTCCACTTGCAGGGATAGTTGACAGCAGAGGGATCCTGATAGAAAGAAGGGCAATAGTCCTCTGAAGGTCTGAGGACCAGAGTAGAAGATGGGCAGAGCACCTAGCCCCAGACCCTCGGGGGCATGGGGCAGGTGCAGATGCAAACACAGCTTTTGCTCCAGAGAGAGTAAGAGCTTATTCTGAGCCTGTTTTGAGTGATCATGGCCCAGGAACATGGATTCTGGTTGACCCAAATGACATGCTTTTACTATGAAAGTGGTTCTGTGAGCTTTTTATAGTAACAGAGCAAAATAAAGTCATAAATCAATGCATCAAGCGAAAGTCATCTGTGGGGACACCAGGTGCATGGCTTATAGAAGAGTGGGAAAATCTCTGCTGTAGATTTCAGATGTTATAACATCCTTAGCTTCGGTGGGTGGAAACTAATGGTCTTCTAAGTTCATATATTCCAAAGGTTTTACCTGATAGTCTCAAAGACAGCAGGTCAGACACAGAGAACAGCCATGAAAGGCTGTTAAGGGGATTGTGACAGTTAATCTTGGTGTCAAGTAGATTGGATATAGACTCAACTAAGAGACACATATCTAGGCTACGCTGGGAGGATAGTTGCTAGGAAGACTAACTGAGGTGGGGGAAGACCCTTCTTCCAGAGTGGGAAGAACCTTCCAGCACAGCTCACATAGAAACAAGCCTGGGATTGAGGGAGCAATGCTGCTTTGCCTGCCTGCCTGCCTTCGCTTCTTGCCAGTGTGTCTGTCTATCCTGTTATAGCTGCCACCACCACCACCGCTGCTGCTGCTGCTGCTGCTGCTGCTGCTGATGATGATGATGATGATGATGACGACGACGACGACGACGACGACGATGATGATGATGCATCCCTCCACTGACATCAGAACCCAGCTTCTTCGGCCTTTCAACATGGACTGGAGACCAGTGGCTCTCCAGAAATCCCCCAGGACTAAAGGTGTCTCAAATTTATTTTGGCCCTTGATTTGCAACATCCCAACCCTCCCCCATCACAGTTCTCCTCAGTCAGTCAGTCTGCACATCATCAACATGGCTATGGCTTTTTCTGGGGCCTTCAGGTAAGCAGCACCAGGAAAGGCATCCTGCAGGCATGTGTGGAGATGCACACAGGCAGCATCCAAAGCAGTCGGGCCAGGATGAAGGGCGGCTGCTCACAGAGGCTCCCATCATTAGGCTATGAGGCTTCAGAGTACCTGAGCCGAGTGTGGAAGCTAAAAAGCCAGAGAGTAAGACCGTAGGGCTTTACCCTGCCAGGTGGTTGGTGCTTTGTCCGCGCTATAAGCTTGTGTTTTGGGGGAACGTGGTGATACACACACACACACACACACACACACACACACACACACACACACATACATATTGAACAGGTTCCCTCTGCAAACCCACTATGTGCCAGTCAAATGGATGGTCACCACTGCCTCTGCCCCTGGCATTGGTGGCATTGGGCAAAGTTTCCCAGGTCAATGATGATGTCAGTGTTTGGGAATTCTACATTCATCTGCATCAAGAATGCTGGATAATGGACAGTGAATTCTGATCCTTGTTCGAAACACATTTTTTTCCATTCCTGCCTTTGGCTCCCTGCACAAATCCCCAGCAGGTAGGATGGGTAGATTGCCTCCTTCTGTGGCAGTAGAAGGAGACCCAGAATCAGAAGGGCCACCATCATTCCTGAAGAACTTCCTCGAACTGTCAGGTCCCAGGGGTTCCTAGGAACCCCTGCAGAAAACTTAATATGATCTGTCCGTGCAGAAAACTTAATATGATTGTCAGGCATTCATCCGCCGTGCCCTGTAAAGGGCCCTGGGAGATACCGCATGGGCCCTAGATACATGCTGAGACCATTAGTTCCTGAAGAGACCTGAGACCTAGCCTGCCAGGAAACATGAAGCTTCCTTGTCTGGTCTGGCCCTGGAACCAGTCTGAGAGTGAGCTTTTCCCATGTCCTGGCTGGATGTCCTGTAGTCTGAGAATGGTGTGTCCCTTGGGTTGGAACAGAGGGTCCTCTCTAAGAACACAGAGAATGAGCAGCAGCTAGGTAGGGGTCCTACTGCTCTTCAAGGGACACACAAGCTAGAAAATGGCACCTACTAGAACTCCATGGCCTCAAGGGACACAGTAACACATAGCAAGGACCAGACAGTAGCCTTGGGATTGGGTGCAGCAGAAGACACCAGGGCTCCAACCCTTTGGGAACATTTAGCTTGGTGACAAGTGACCCACTAAGTAGGCTTGCCCTAGGCCTGCCAAGAGCTAGAGACACTCATGTTCTCCCTTCTCTATGGATCTGTATCTGCCCAGGATTTCCCTGAAGGACTCTTCCACAAAGAATCACTCAGCTCAAAATGACTTGGGTTGAGAAGCCCACTCTAAGTGGAAAGCGTGAGAGCTTCTTGTGTTCTCCACAAACCTGTCTCTCCTGCCTCTCTCTTGAAAACGGCATTCTTGTTTAACATTGTGTTAGTCACATCTCACTGTGAGCAAAGTACCTAGCAGAAACAACTTCGAGAAGAGAGGCTTATTTGAGCTCCTGGTTTAAAGGGACACAGTCCGCCATGATGAAGAAGGCATGGTGCCAGCCAGGAGGAGGAAGCAGGAAACAGCATCACATCCCCTAGACCAGAAGGCAAAGACTGGGCTGGAAGCAGGGCTGGTCTACAGTCCATAAGCCTGTCCCCCAAGGACTCCCCTCCTCCAGCTTAGCTCTGCTTTCTCAAGGTTCCATAGCCCACCCCAAACAGTGGGAGGCCTGGGACAAAGCATTCAAACTATGAGCCTGTACGGAACATTTCATATTCAAACCACAACACTCATGAAAGATGTTTGCTCTCAGGCAAACGTACAAATGTACATACACACAGCACAAAGGCATACACACACATGCACACACACAGCACAAAGGCACACACACATGCACATATGCACACACATGCACACATGCATGTGCGTGCGCACGCACACATACACACACAGCACAAAGGCACACACACGTGTGTGCTCACACACACAAGCACAAACTTCCACACTAGCTAGCCAACTATCCTCAGAAGCATAATGTCCCCTGCCTTTGAGGACTGAACTCACTGGCAGCCCAGCTCCCTCCATCAGACCCATCAAATGCTCAGCTCAGCCTGGCTTTGCTTCACCTGCAGTGGGGGAAGGTACCAGCCTCACACAAAGCCCTCCAGGAAGACAAATGACCCCAATTACAGCATCAAAGATGGTTTTGGGAAAGGGAGAAAAATTCACAACAGCTCTTTGTAGATTGTACTCGGAGTTGCCTTGGGACCAGACACCTGGGGCCCACACAGCTTTGGCTTTGTGTTTCTAGCAGGGCTGCTGAGCGGTACACACACAGCTGCCACTGCTAACGGCGCTCCATCGCACGCCAGGCTCGGCTCCATTTGTTTTCAGAGTGAGAATTTCCTTTAGAAACCTATCAGAAACTTGAGATTAGTTCCAGGAAACCTCCTAAACCGACGGTACATATTGCAGTAGTTTCTGGAAGGATCCGATTGATATACAGCAGGTGTAGATTGAGGGTAATTAAATTATCCCCATGTGAGGGCTCTTTGGAGGATGGCTGAGGGGTACGCCTCTGCAGATGAAATGTCAATATTTTAATAACTTTCCTCGGAAATATATTGCTGTGTAATTCTCCTCAGGCTGCATTCTGAGGTTCTTCCATCCCTCCAGATGACCAAGTTGCAGGAATTACCACTCTGGCTATATAGATTCCTGTGTTCTTCCCATCCCCCAACTGTTTCACCCCGCCATGGTGTGGGTTGGAAATACGATTAAGCTAGGGTTTGACATGTAATGGTGCTTCAAATGTCACTCAGAGCTTGGGTTTCATATTTTTATCTCAGTGACTAGAAAATTAGAATGCTTTTGCTAACTCAGTTCTCTCTAAAATAGCTACAACAGCAAAAGAGGGTTTGGCGTTGCATGTCTATGCCCACCAGTGGAATGAACACAAGTTGCTTTCTGTACAGCRAGTTTAGGCACGCTCAGAGGAGGCCAAAGCACACAGGTCCTCTGTGGAGATAAAGGTTGAGAGAAGCCGAAAAGAGGAGCTGGGAGCTTCCTTCAGGTGAAACTTTACCTGAGAATGTACACTCTCCATCYACCAGGAAGGGTGAGTGGCAAGAGACAGGAGATAATCCTTGTTGGAACCTGTGTCCATGAGACACAAAGGTCTGTATCAGACTTAAATGCCCTTGTTCCTGAGACAAGTGGCATCAAGGGGGCCCTCACTTTAAGGGAAAGGGATGGCAACGGCATTCCTGTGTCACCAGGAATAGGAAGACCCTGTAAGGCGATGGAGTGAACTTGGAGAATTCCAGGAGAGAGGAGTCCTGGCTCTTTGGAAAGCTCTGAGGGCTTCAGGGGTCGGGGATTGTATCACAGCTTGGAGGACCAAGGGTCCGGTTCCTTGGCCATCTTGGGGACTGGCATAATAAGGAGGACTTAAGACAACACAAGGTATGGAAGAACCCAATAGGGACACTTCCCAGATGAGTGCTACCTGGTATCCTAGGCTGCACTGTCACAAGACCCTGACCAGAGCAAGGCAATGACCCTTTGCTAGCTGGCCATGTCTTTCTTGCCGGGCTCTGCAGCTGCAGGGATAGAAGCCACCCACCTCACCCAGCATTCCACGCCACAGCCTACAGCGCTAGCCCGCTGACCTCCCAGAGTTGCTTCCTGTAGCTTCAAGGCCTGATGTCCTGAGGAGTGGAAGGCATGTGACAGCGGAGTTGCTGAGACAGTGGAGGTCCTGTGACAGTGGAAGGGCTGGGACAGTGGAAGTCCCAGGGCAATTGCTGCTCTTCCCCGGGTCATTAACCAGCCCAGAGCAAAACTCAACCAAGAGAGCATATGACTGACCTAAAAAGCTTTCCAGAGATGACACCTCAGTGATTTTTTTCTCAGGACAATCCTAGTTTAGAATTGCTATTGGGGTATCTTTATTCAGCCACTTGGATTGTTGCAAGGCAAAATGGAAAGGAACTCACAGCAGGGTTTGCAAGAGGCTAAAAATAGGCAGAGCACCCAACAGCACATGTTTCCCAGCCGCAGCTGCAGAGTGTCATGGATAACCTCACCTGTTTTTATTTATTGACTTGTCTCTWAGACCATCATGAACAGCCAGCCAGCAACATCTGCCCTTAGTGAGCGTAGAGGACTGTCCTAAAGCCCAGGAGGTAATGAAAACAGACCAGATCCTCTTCTCTGTCTCTAATCTGTAGATGGCCTGGGTGCATGAGCTGGAGCCTTCCTACCTGAACCCCAGTACTCAGCCTATCTTCTCTTGTGCCCCAAGAGTGTGACACATGGCCATGAGGGTCCTCAGACAGGAAGTCTTTGGGCTCCAGGGTACTGCAACAAGCGAGCTTCCCCAACTGAGGATCCCTAAGCCCCCCCTCCCCAGTGTGCAGACAAGAGTGGGACCTCACGTGAGGATGTCCGGCTTCATAAGTAAGTGCTGGCCATCAAGGCCAGCCCATTGCTGTATGTGACTGAGATTCACAACAGGAAAATGGGAGAGCTACAAGGGAGTGGGAGTGCCTGGGTCCCTGGAAGTAGACATCCAAGAGGTACCCTGAGTAGACACTTAGGCAGGTATTCTTGGCTTTCTCTGAATGATCCTGAGATGACCTTGGACATAGATCAGGGACAAGAAGTCATCGATGAAATCCTGGTCATTTTCCTCCAATAGTTATTGACAGCTAAAATCTGAGGACAGTGTGCTAGCTGTGGGGAGTCTAAATATACTCAGGCCATGTCCCTTTTGTTCACTTTTATCCTCCTCAGCCAAGAGGTGCACCTGCCTGTAGCACAGGCTGCAAGTGTATAGAGTTGGGAATAAGAATCGTGGGCAGGGGCTCCAGTCTAGGAGCAGGTTGGAGCAGAAGCAGCAAAAACTCAGGGTACAAAGACAAGGAAAGTGATCTAATGAACACACAAGCAAGTCTACCATCTGTCAGCTAGGGAGGGACAACTGTCTGCTCCTCTCTGATCTTACAGGAGCCTTGGCTCCCTCGGGTCTGTTCAGCATCTCCATGATGACCACCTAGCATGATGACAGACAATGGTGTTTTCATGACCCATAGAACTATCAGGCTGCCTGACTCAGAGAGCCTCTCTCGGCCTGGCTTCTTCTTGCTACCACACAGGGTTCTTCCAGCTCCTGCTGATCTCCTAAGTGTTCTTGGCAGCCCCTTCTGACTCAGCTCACTAAAGATCCTGTGGAGGGGTTCTTGTCTGACCCACATGCTCTCTTGTCAGCAAACACTCTCACTTGAATGTTGGGGCAGCTATCATTTACCAGGGATGCCCAGGGAGGCAAGTTTACAGAGCCCATGGCCAGCATACATGGATTTCCCCAAAAGGAGTGATGTGAGTCTGGACTCTGTGGCCTATCCCCCAGTTCCTCAGCACTAAAACTAAAGTGGCCCTAGGCAAACCCACCCAAAGGTAGAGCTTGTCTTTTCCTATTGCTGAGATTGGCATACCCTCACAGTGCTCTGTTGGATCCAGGGCCCAACCACRGGTATATTCACACACAACATGCCAGCATTCTGACACCAGCAACATCAAAAGCTTTTGTTGTAAATCTGGGCCCAGGGAGTAGACTCTCTGGACATACCCACCTGCTACACATTGTATGGACATAACTCCCCATCAGTGTCTTTTTTTCTGTGTCAGAGTCCATTAACTTGAGCAAGAACCAATGCATTCCTAAGTCAATGCCTCAGTGTCTACCGAATAGAATTTCCCAAGCAGTGACTGAAGCCTATCAGTTGCACCAGCAGATTCTATCCATTTCCCAGGGCACTCAATAGAACTTTATAACCTCACACATATCCCCAGCCTGTCTCTAAGAGCAAAGTCCCATGCTTCTCCTTGGAACATAGCTACTCGATGGCTAATGAGGTCAAAGGCTGGAACAGACTGGCTCTGTAGACCCTGAAGGTTACCACATCCATTCAAGAGATGATTCACAGAAGCAGTGAGCAGCACCAGCAAATCTCAGCTGGATTTGTCCTCTTTACAAAGTAGTGATCCCAAACCTGACCCTGCATGAGATTCATCTCCAGAACAGTGAATTTTAGAGACCCTTAGCCTCTCCACAGAAGTGTGGTTTCTGAGGCCATCAAGTCAGGTCCCTTCTGTGAGCCTGGGCAAGGAACTACATTGTCTCCCTCCAATGCCTAAGTGACAACCTCAAAGGAAGACCCCATTATTCTCTGGAGAATCCTCACAGAGCCCTCTTCTGTACTCAAAACAGCTGTTTGCCTACAAAGCTTAAGTGTTCTCATCTGTGACAGGGGGCCTGAGGTTCTGTGAAGGAGTCCCAGCCCAAGACTTACAAACAGATATAAGTTAGGTGTGAATTAAGACACACCAGGCAGGTGTGGGCTATTGCTATACTGCCTGGGGAATAGCACAGCATGGACCCCAACCTGCCCCCCCACACAAACACACATCTTGGCATGGAAATCATGTGGCACTGTTTGGTTTTGAGTCATATTTCAGGTAGAAATGTAGCCTGGATTGGCCCCAGGCTTTCAGGATCTGCGTCACTCTGGATTGTTGGGCTGAAAAATTAGCAGTGTGCCTGGCTGCCAGCCACTATATGCTAGGAGTATCTCCCAAGTCTGACCACCAGAAGTGCCCCTACATTGTAGATGGTCCCTCAGAAAGAAACACCCAGCCAAGAACCCCAGAAGGAGGTGCAGGAAGAAGGATGTATTGGCCGGCTCTATTTGGAGCCTGACTATTGATCTTCTCAAGATTCAACACTCTGGGGCTCTGTGAGAATGGTCATCAACATCAGGAAGGAAAAAGCTAGCCGGGCAGTGGTGGCACACGCCTGTAATCCCAGCACTCTGGGAGGCAGAAGCAGGAGGATTTCTGAGTTCGAGGCCAGCCTGGGCTACAGAGTGAGTTCCAGGAGAGCCAGGGCTATACAGAGAAACCCTGTCTCGAAAAAACCAAATCCAAAAAACCAAAAAAAAAGGAAGGAAGGAACAAGCTCACCCAGTGAGCTTTGAATCTTGAAGAAGCCTCTGAAGGACAGAAGTGAGGACATCTTTGCAGTACTGATTGTTTCTGGGGACTTTGTACTGGTTTAGAGGAACAAGACAACCTTGCTTTCTCTTGAATTCGCCAAGTCAATACTTGGTGGGCTTGATTTTTTCCATAGTAATGGAGACACAGGCAGTCTACCTATGGACTTGGAAGCAATAGTTGTTCATTTCCAGCAGAAAATTGGGAATTCATGAACATGGCCTTGCGTGCATCCATTGTCTCCACAGTGGACGGAGCAGAGCCTAACCAATGCTTTGTAGGATTCTTACCAACTAGGAAACACAAGTCCACCTCTCCCTGCTTTTCCAAGGAACTGATAATATTGGCATCCCTCTTTCTTCCTAAGCCTCTCATTTCATCTGCATCCCCTCTCGGTTCACCCGAGTCTCCTCTTTCATCCTTCAGAGCATCTCTGAGCCAGGCTTCCTGCCAGCTGCTCAAGTTCTCAGTGGAACAAAAGGTCCTCACATGATCAAGATCTGCTGTAGCCTCCCCCAACCCAAAAGCCAAAGACCACCTAACCAAAACCCCAATGCCAAACATCAGCCCTCTTATGAGTTGTTGGCCAAGGCTGACTAAGAAACTTCCAAAACATGCAGTCTATTGCTATTGCCCTTAGTGACCCGCCAGAGATGAAAGGCAGGTCCCTGCTGCTGAAGACACCATGCACTTCAGAAACAGCGCTCAGACGCAGGTTTACTTATGCACTCCTTGGTCACTGCCATTACTAGAATCCCTTCAGTGAACCTGCATCTGAGTGACAGAGACCGAGGTCCCCACGCAGCACACAGCTCACCTCTGAGAGATCACAGAAAAGCACCACATCAGACCTAACCTGAACTTCGTTGCAGGTAGTACTTGCAGCCTGGGCTCCATGGGCAAACCTGACCAGTCCTTCCTCGTGGGTGGAGCTCTGCTCCGACTGCTGCTATCCCCCACTCCCAGCCCCCCCCCCAGCTGGACACTTACTTTCTTCTCCAGGTATTCTTCACTCATAATCATGAGTCAGCCATTTAGTCCCTCAGCTACAACAGTAGCCCTACTCTCTGCTGAGTACAACCCTGGGCCATCACCCTCTGTGTCCCCCTAAGAACATGAACACATTTTTATTTTACTTATAACTGGAGGTACAGGTACCATAGCCCCCAGGTGGAGGTCAGAGGACAACTCTGTGGAGTTGCTCCCCTCCTTCTACCTTTACACGGGGGCCCCAGGGATCAGTCTCAAATGTGTGGTAAGTGCCTTTCCAAGCAGAGCTATCTCACGGGCTCTAAACAATTTCTTATTCAGGAAATTCTCCAGGTGTGTTTAAAGGAGTGTGGCACAGAAGAAAGACATCTGCTTTGCTGCCTACACAGCCACAGGTCCTGATCACAGTGAGAGAACTGGAAGCTGTTGTCCATTATAGGGTGTCCTAAGCTCAGTGTACTCCATTCTGCTTTATTTCATCTCTACTGGTAGATTAAAATTTATAGAAGATAAACATGAATACACACACATACACACACACATTTATCTGCTTGTTCATTCACACAAAAACTTCCTTTATATAGTTACTAAATACGCTAGTAGTTTGGCTCCATGGGTTTGTTATTTATCACGTGACTGGACTGGCAGTAGACTAGATCCTGCATCCTTAAAAATCAAGGTACAATTTCTGCCC
Organism: Apodemus speciosus; assembly: GCA_002335545.1. NCBI lineage: Eukaryota > Metazoa > Chordata > Mammalia > Rodentia > Muridae > Apodemus > Apodemus speciosus. The sequence goes on from BDUI01005658.1 coordinate 18,274, forward strand.
AAAACAAACCCTGCAGCCTGGCAAGGAAATAGACATATTTATGGCTATAACCTCATATAATAAATGTTCGTGAGAAACTGACACGGGAGACTCTATGGCCTCCCTGTCAACCAGTAAGCCCCTGGAGCAGGATGAGAGGAGCTCTGGGCAAAGCCCAGCTTCACACTGGCAATTAGAAGTCCTTTCTCACCCACAAGTCACAGGTCTTGGCATGGTAGTTATCAACATTATACAATTTTAATTCACAGCAAAAATATTGTCACAAGATCGCCTGCAGAAAGATTTAGAAAATAGAAACAAACGATTTACTGGCCAGACTGTTCAGTATTTCTGAGTCCCCTTGATGCCAATGTGGTGGGATAAGGAAGGACATCTTGGCTGGGAGGGGCTGGACCATGCCCCAAAGTTGTGGGCAGCTGATGCTCTGTCCACCTCCTCTGGAGATGTCATCTTTCCCCCCCCCCTCAAAGAACATCCTTGGGAAATGGACCCAAGCTCTAAAACCAGCCCCCACCTATACTGACATTGAAGACACCAGAGCACCCCTGCTCAGTGAGCACTTACCCAGGTCACTCAGCTAAAATAACTGGTCATTTGTCGTGTGAGGAGCAGCCACAGAAACAGCAAACAAGAAGGCGGCAATTCCATGTCATCCCACCACTCTAGAACTGCTCAGCATTGTTTTGTGTCAACTTTAGTTTTAGCCCATGTAGGCATGCATGTGTGTACCTGTGGAGGCCAGAGGATAGCCTCAGGTTTCATTCCTCAGGAGCCTTCTTCCTCAAAGCTCACTGACTTGAGTAGGCTGGTTGGCCAGTGGGCCCCAGGATCACAGTGTCTCTGCCTCTCTCGTGCTGGGATTTCCAGATCATACCACCTGACCTGGCACATTTTACAGGAGTGCTTAGGGACTGTGTTCACAACCCTGTGCTTGAGTAGCAAGCATTTCACTGACCAAGCCCTCTCCCCAGCCTCTCACACAGGACTTCTGGGCCATGCTGACATAACTAACTCTGTCTTCTGTCTGTATCCCTTTACAGTCAGCACAGTAGCATGAGGAACTCTAAAAGCCCCACCCACTAGTGACAAGGACCCAGCCTTAAAGACAGGTAGGACGGATGTTTGCTCATTTACTTAACTACCCTGTTATCATTCTGCACTTGAGACCATTCCACTTTTTCATTTAAGGATAATGTGGCAATTAATGCCATTTTAAAATTGGTCATAAGGCATGCACACAAGAACCCTTTCCCAGAGGCCCCTTGTCCTGTGACTCACCTGTGTCTTGATGGCCATAGAGCCCTCTGAGACCCCAGCCAACAGAGTGGTGGCCTCCAAATGAAAAGGAAACAGTTCTAGGGTGAGGTACCTCCTGGTGCGGGCCTATCAGTATTCAGAACAGAATCATTCTCACAATTAAATAAAATTTAATTTTTGGCTCACATGGTAAAAGATTATATCAGATTTCTCATTCTGTGGAAAATCAGAAAGAACTTAATAACAAATACCACAATTATCTGGGAAGAACGAACAGTGATTAAATTATCAAGAGGCTGCTCCTCCCAAAACTATTTCTTTAATTAGCTAAAACTGGCAGTATATATTAATATTTCTTGAGATATTTGCATACATTCACAACAGGCTAACTCAGATATTAGCTGAAATATAATTTTTATAATATTATGTTAGAAATATTTTAAGATTAAATCATATTATCATTTTCTTCAATGGTTATTAGAGTAGATAGTCATGATTTATTAGCATAAATTCTCTAATTTAAGAACTGAAAATGCCTCTTGTTTTCCATGATGATGTTTTTCAGTTCTGCTGACAAAATAGAAGGCTGTCTCAGCAGCCGAAAGCTGTTGCTGCAGTGTGTAGTGCTGTAGTGCATCCCAAACACGTCAGTAGAGGCAAACAGAGCACCTGGACATGTGGACAGGCACCACAATAGCATGCCGCAGCCACTCAGCCCCCTGTGACCAACGCAGGGAGCTCAGACGTGGTTTGGGTGAGTGATATGGTGGTCATCCTGGGTGAGCCCAGCAGAGGACAAGAGTAGGAGGTGTGTAGTTGGCAGGACTGAATCATGATTATCAAATGATCAATTTGACGATTGCTTGAGTTCAGCTCTTTCTCCTTTGTATACAGTCTAGGATCCTGGCCCAGTGACTGGTCACACCCATAGTGGGCATGTCCCACCCCCATTCCTAACAGAGTTTTTGTTCCCCTCTCCAGCCTCATGAGCTGGGCATCCACAGTCCACATTTCTTTTAGCATTTACCTCTTCCGAGCTTCCATCAGAATGGCCCACTAAATTCAGCTTACAATATTCAAGCATTTTAGCCCAAAACTACTAATTCTTCCACATTCCTCCTCAAAGCAATTCCAATGGTATAAGAAGCACATAATGGGACTTATCACAGCAAAGACCCTACTTCCTGGTACTAATTTTCTGTAACAGTTACTTTTTCCTGCTGCTATGATAAAATACTCTGGCAAAACAATTTAAGAAAAGATGGGTTTATTTTGGCTCACACCTTGCAGAAACTTGAGGCAGCTGCTCACATTTTATCTGCATTCAGGATGCAGAGCAGAGTTTATGCTTATTCTCAGCTCACTTTCCCCTTTGCATACAGGCCAAGATCCTAGCCTGGGGAATGATGCCACCCACAGTAAACAGGTCTTTCCATTTCAGTTATCCCAATCAAGATGATCCCACTACAAGTGTACATCCCCAGAGACCTTTCTCAGGAGTGATTCTAGATCTCATCATGTTGACAACTGAGATCGACCATTTTATTTAACTTTCTTGACCACAAAGCAAAGACCACATTTTTTAAGGTAAGAGCTCACTCTGTAGCCCACACTGGCCTGGAACACTATGTAGTTCAGGTTAGCCTCAAAGTTGAAGATGCTTTCAGTCAGCATTTCTAAAGCTGGGGTTATAAGTATTAACCACCATGCCTGGCTAAAACAAACATTTCAGAGAGTTCCAGGAGCCCAGGAACTGATGTGAACAAAATTAGGAACCAAACTCCTTGCACAAGAAGAACAATAGTTAGGTGATTTGCAGGTGGCCAGGGAGATCTAGGCCAGTAGAGCTAAAGACCAAGTCACCAAGGCTCACTCTGCTGAGAGACTACAGGACAGATAAAGGTTACAGGCCAATGTGGAAGAGGAGACCCAGCCTGGTCTTTTGGATTGAAGAAGGCATCAAGGTAGGTGACCACAGGGAAAAGTTCAGTGTGTGTCTTGAGGAGTTCTCAACATCAGCCTGCTACTTGGCCTATCACCAGAAAGTTCTGGAAAGCCTGAGTGCATTTCCTGGACCAAACAAGGCAGGAATCTGAACAAATCATGCAAAATAGCCCCATGCATAATGGCACACACTTGCAATTCCAGTTCTGAGGAGGTAGAAACAGGATTTACTGATGCTTGCCGACTAAACAGCCTAGCCAATCAGTGAGCAAACTCTAGGCCAATGAGTAGTTCAAAAACCAAGATGGCTGGCTTTTGACAAATAAAACTTGAAGTTGATTTCCAGCCTATACACATACACACACACACATAAACACACACACAAGGACCTTCATTCTGGGGCAGAGCCATAGTAAGGGAACACAACCTTTTAATCTATTCATTTCACAGGTGTCTCTAAATGGCTTCAGATGGCATCCCTTTGAGAGGAACAGAGATAGGCACTGAGTCTTGAAAGCCCATCCTACAAAAATAAATAAATAAATAAATAAATAAATAAATAAATAAATAAATTTTAAAAAAAACCTTTTCAACCTTCCCTTCTCTCACTGTGACTCTCCAGGGGCAGAGATAGGTTCCATGTCCCTTACTGAAACCTCTACATGTGTCTGTTGATACTAAGTCGCCCAGTAGAAGGCCTAGGCTGGGACCTGAAAGCTAATGTCTTTGCCTTCTTTCCTTTCCTATAGGAACTGGGATTGCTCTTGGGTCAAAGAAAAGGTACAGCAGCCATGTAGCTCCTGGTCTCCTCAACGTGTCCCTGGAACTCAGTCAAGACAGAATCTACTTTCTGAGACAGAATGTGTCCCACATCCATAGTTCCCCCTCCTTACAGACAGCAAAAGTAKTCCTGGGATTGGGATGCAGTGTATTCAAATTATAGTGGTCTATCCAAATCAGGATGACACAAAGGCAATGTAATATTCATGCTCAGCTTGTCATCTTAATTAATTTGTCTGTATTATTTCAGGGGTTCTAAAAAAAACACAGGGCAGTCATCAAGGAAAATGGAGGGTAAATAAAGCCTTTCAATTACTCTCCTGCAGACTAGTGTGGGGGGGGGGGAGACCTCTCCACCCAGAGGACAAGTGGCTGGAGGACACCCAGAAAAGGCCAGGGGGGTATAAGTGTGCATGACAGATAGCTTTAAAGTCATTTTACAAAGTCCGTAAAATTTACATAATCTTTTTTCTGGGATTCTTTTCTATTAATGAAATAGAATGTCTATAGTGACTTTAGGTCTAGAGAATAATTGAATGTTTTCCTTGACACTTCCACCACACATTCATGGTCCCGACCTGCACAACGTGTTCGCTGAAACTGAGCCTGCATCGATGCCTGGCTACCACCCAGAGTGCACACAGCTCCCAGCAGCATCTACTCTTGTGTTCTGCATCCCATGTGTTTGACAATGTATTGTGTCATATAGTCACAATTACAGTCCCATACTGAGTCTTTAAAAATTCCCCAGTGTGGGATGGAGAGAACACTTGACTGCTCTCCCAGAGGTCCTGAGTTCAATTCCCAGCAACCACATGGTAGCTCACAACCATCTGTAATGGGATCCGATGCCCTCTTCTGGTCTGTCTGAAGAGAGAGACAGTGTGTTCACATACAAAATAAATAAACAAACAAATAAATAAATAAATAAATAAATAAATAAGTCTTTAAGCCAGGCAGTGGTAGTGCATACCTTTAATCCCAGCACTTGGGAGGCAGAGACAGGCGGATTTCTAGGTTTGAAGCCAGCCTGGTCTACAGAGTGAGTTCCAGGACAGCCAGGGCTACACAGAGAAACCCTGTCTCRAAAAACAACAGCAACAACAACAAATTCCCCAGCATGGGCCTGGAAAGATGTGTTTGCTTATTTGCAATCTAAAAACTGTTCTTGGGGAGGGATGGTTCAAACATTTGACCTGTTATTTTAATCACTTGATTTTTTTTTTTTTTTTACTTATTGCTGAATTTTTTTAAAGTTCCAGTGTATTTTGGATGRGTCCTTTGTCCGTTCTTTTAAATTTGATTTTAAATGTTTATTTTATTTGTGTGTTTGTTGGGGGTGGGTATGTGCACACATGTGTGTTACTAAGGATCAAACCCAAACTTGGGTGATAGTGACAGTAAGCAAGTACTTCACAACCAAGCTGCAGCTATGGCCCTAAGATGGTTTTGGTTTTGGTTTTGGTTTTTAAATTGTCTATTAGCATGGCTGACAGAGAAAGTTTCTACACATTTGGTTTTTGTTCTCTTTGTAGTCTTGTTTCTTTGTATGCTGGGTTTTGTTGTTGCTGTCGTTATTGAAATTTGGATAGCTTAATTAATAATGTGATAACCTTAGAAATCATACGCCTGCCTCCCCCACAGTGGGCTGCCTACTTCGTGTGGTCGGTTTACGGCACTGTAGTCATAGAGAACGCTCTGTGCTAAGAATCCATCTAGGGTGTTAACTTGGGGTCTCTGGAGAATTTTCTGACCCTACACATTGGCATAACCATGCACAGCAATTCTCTAATGTTCTTCACATTTGAAGTTCCTTTTGTATGTTCCAGCCTTTAACATCTGATTCCCAGAAGAGGGAAATGAAAGAGGGATCTTCACTAATCTTTAAAGGTCCACTCTCTAGTTTGATGGGGGTGGGGGAGTTTAGCAGTGTGGGAAGGTCCATCTCATCTTCTTTAAAGTCTACACTAATTGTACAGAGTGTGTTTCTTTGTGTTGTTTTCAGTCATGTTTACAACGAACTTCACTTGTCTTCAGTCCCCCGTCACCCTTTTATGCCCCCTCCAGTGGTTGCTGCCTGCCCCTCAATTTGCCCAACTTCTGCATTCAAGTTTGTTTTATTCACAGACCTGTCTTGGGTAAATATTTTCTCTAAAGCTTTGGATTGCTTTTCCATTTTCTTAGCATTGTTTTCTGTAGAGTCCTTGTCTTCTCCTGTTGGTTCTTTCATGAATTATGACCTCAGCAGTATGTCTAAAGAATCATCTGCACACCCAAGGTCATCAAGGCTTTGGTCCGTCACCATCTGGGAGCTCTAAGTGGGATACTTTCATCTGTTATCCATTTGACTTCATTCTGGGGAATGGTACAAGGTCTGTACCTGGATTCTTCTCTCTTACACATGAATATCCAGTTGTCCTAGCAATATTTACTTGGAAGGTTATCCTTCTCTCTTCAGTTGCTTTTGTTGCTATGTCAATGATCAATGTGGGCCTACTTTGGGATTCTCTATTTTGTTTCACCAGCTTATCTGTGCAGTTCTAAAAAAGACCACAGTCATTCTCACTGTGGGTCTTCAGTATGTTTGAAGTCAGGAAACATCAGTACTTTCTTCTTCCTCCTTGTTGTATTGGCTTTTACTACTTGGGTTACTTTCCCTTCCATTTAAACTGTAGAATTTGTTTGTCGATATCCCACACCAAAAATAAAGAACCACAAACAAGCAAAACCTTCTAGGGATATTGATGGGAATTACAATGTATCTATGAACAAAGTTGGAAAGAAATGTTTTCCTATCCAAGGACATGAGACATGTCTCCCTGTGATGGCCATGGGATATATCTCCCTATGGTAACATGGAATGGAACTCCCATAGTAAACAAGGGATGTTTCTCCATATTAAACATTGAATTTAGCTCTTTGTAAACATGTGGTATGTCTCCCCATAAAGAATCTGGGATATAGCCCTCTCTGGTGAATGTGGGATGTATCTCTCATGAGGATTTGTCTCCTTGTGGTGAAACAGGATATGTCTGCCCATGGTGAACACAGGATATGGGATATGATTCCCTGTGACAAACATGGAATATCTCTCCCCATGCTGATGCATCTCCCTGTGGCAAACATTGGATATAGCACCATGTATTTAGCTCTCCTTTGACATCACCCATTACATTTTAGCAATTTTCTTCACATATTTTGTTAGGCTTATGCCTACGAAGTTCATTTTTATTATAATGTAAACTATAATATATTTTGAGCTTTAAAATCCAGTTGTGCCTCAGAGGCTGAATAAGCCATCTTCTGTAACCAAGCAAGGCCTCAAGTGGAGGGATTGGGACACCAACCCAGCCACAAAACCTTCAACCTGCACTTTTTCCTGCCTGCAGAGTATTCTGGAAATGGAACCTAGCAGAATCATCATCAAAGAGACCAGAGAGACTTCATCCAGCAATGGATGAGAGCAGATGCAAACATTAGGTGGAGCTCAAGGATTCCTGCAGAGGATGGGGAGGAAGGATTGGAGGAAGCAGAAGGGTCAGGGATACCAAGACAACCTACAGAACCAACTGACTGGGACTCGTGAGGGCTCGCAGAGATCAGGGAGACTGCAGGGGTCTGACCTAGGTCTTCTGTATGTATGCTATGATGGAGTAGTTTGGTGTTCGTGTGGGAATCCTGATAGGAGCAGAGGCTGTTCCTGATTCTTTTACCTATCTGTGGGGCAATTTTTCCTTCTACTGGGTTACCTCATCTACCCCTGATGTGATGCTATGGGCCTGGTCTTATTGCAGCATGTTATGCTGTGTTTGGCTGATGTCTCTGGAAGGCCTGCTTTTTTCTGAGAGGAGGCAGAGGAGGTGGGGAGTGGATCTAAGGGAAAGGGAATAATAGGTGAGAGACTGGGGGAATGGAGGGAGGATAAACTCTAATCCAGATATAATATATGAGAGGAGAAAAAGAGAAAGAGGAAAAATATTCAGTTGTTCCTGCTAGTACCCAGCTAACTTCTTGGTACATTAACTTCTCCCCTGGAACCTTGCTGTAACTGCTTATTGGCTACAGGACTCTTTGTTTGTTTGTTTGTTTTAGTCAATTCCCGAGTACTGCCTACATAGTCAATCACATCATCCATAAACAAAGACAGTTTTCTTTCTTGCTTTCCAATCTCCACACATTCATTTCCTCTTCTTGACTTGTTCACACTGGCTAAGATGTCTAGTACTCAATTGAAGAGCAATAGTGCGAGCCAGGCACATCCCAGCCTTGCTCCTGACCAGCAAGCTTGCCACAGCTCTTACCACAGTTCCTTTTCTAAAATTAGGATGCTTTCATTCGATCTTTTGAGCAGTGGTACAATTCCTGAAATACTTATCTTTTAACTTCCATGTCACACAACGAACAGGTATGTCTGGTTTTGTTTGGAGAAAGGAGAATATCTTGAAGCTGCATCAGTTGGTAAACAATGCTTACTTTTACAAAAAAAAAAAAAAAAAAAAAAAAAGAGGATCCCCCGGGGTTGCTTAGAGTTTTGGGGCAGTGAGAGAGAACTATCTTGCCTTTCCACTTCATAGCCCTAGAAGTATTCTCACATTGCTCTAAAGACAATCCTAAAGCCCCATCCCAAGTGCTGTGGTCCCTGGTTATCTCTGGTGTTCTTAGACCTTTCTCCTTCCTTCCTGGGTTCTACGCCCTGTGTCTGCTGGAAGAACTCAGGTGGTAAAATGCTTGCCTTGCAGATGTGAGGACCTACGCTCCACTTCTGGGACTCACATCCCGGCGTGGTGGCACACACCTGTAATCCAAGCACTGGGGAGGTGGAGGCAGGAGGATCCCAGGGCTTGCTCACCAGGGTGTATCCTGAGGTGTACCTAGCAAACCCTTCTGCTATCTAAGACCTGGCCAGAGGTCCTTTCAGAGACACTAGGTCCGTCTATCCAGGGAACGATCTGAGGCTGCCCGCTACCACATTGTCAGAACCCCTGCCAAGGCAATATGTTAATTTAAAATAAATGAAGTACACAGAGTGTAAAAGATGGGATAATCATTGGCAAATTTTTATGGCTGCATTCAAAGAAAGATGAAAGAAAATTTATAATTAGAACTAATAAGAAGGTTCAGCAAGGATATGCTTACAAGCTCAACACAAAAATCAAAGCCTTGTTCCACACTGGTAATAGCTAATTAGAAAATTGTCATTTATGAAAGATTCCCAGTCGCAATGACAGGAGAATAAAGGAACTAAACACTGTCTCAGATTAAATCTAACATAAGGGGTCTAAGATGCTTGAGGAGAGCGTGACATTACTCAAGGACACAAAAGGTGAATAAGTGGAGAGCTGTGCAGAGTAGATTCTCAGGGAGACATGGTTACAGAAAGATCCGATTCTCTCCAAGTTAATCTACAAATGCAAAGCGATTCCAGTCAAACCCCAAGAGATTATTTTTATCAAACTTGTAAAACATATTCAAAGATTGAATGTTGCCCCATTAACATATACATTACTATGTTTTTATATATCAGGTAAAAATAAATTTAATTTAATAAAATTTATGCAAAATATGAAATTCTAGGAAAGCCAAGGAATTCTGGAAAAATTCTAGAGTAGACAGTCTTTTAGGAACCCTGGCCACAGGAAACATGCTGTGTATAGCAGGCCAGGCTGAACACCAGGTCAGAGTCACAAGCATAGCCATAGCCATGCACAGGAGATGGCATATTGCAGAAGAAGCAAGCCAGAGGGAAGAGGAGGACCCCTAGGTATCAGATATATGGCTCCACAGTTTGGAACCTTCCACAGGCAGGAACCCATGCTCTCATTCTTAATAAGAACAAATATGACCTCTACATGGAAAAACCCCATAGTGGAAGTTGAGTTGGATCGGAAAAAAAAAAGAGGGATTTTTCTAATGAGTGATAGGGGAGGGGARGGGAGAAAAACACAAATATTGAATGAAAAGAATAACAAATATGACCTTATCAAATAAATCTTTGTTATCACAGGAAATAATAAAGTAATTTAAGTTTAATCAAGGCACAGAGCAGGGAGATTTGCACTTTTGTAGTTCGTTAATTATTTTATCTCGAAGGTATGATTTCCCTTCAGATTAATAAAGGAAAACAGAGAACCCAGTGGGCGAAGAGCTCATAGACTTTGTGGCCTCAGAAGGGCCTAGACTATACTGTTTTGAAGGGTGATGTCAAGATTGGGTGACAGTAAAGGAGAATGAAATGGAGCTTCACCTTTGAGGGAGGGGTCTCCATGACTTTGTGGGCACACTCTAAACCCACCATACAGAGGGCCTGCCTTTTATCCAGAAAGGAGAGAGCTATCAAATGGGGTCTCAGGGAGGTGTTACCAAACTGCCATTGGCAGATTCCAGCTCTAGAAGCCAAAATACTCTTTCTAGCAGACACCGAACTCCTGGGCTTTCCCTGAGATGGAGACCCCACCTCTGAGCATTCCTCCCTATCTGTGGTCTGATTCTATTGGTTGGTTTTAATCAGCTACTTTGAGAGCAAAAGGAATCATGTTGCAAAATATTCTTGCAAATCGGGAGCAGCTACAAGTTCCACCAAGTTAGAAAGTAAATGACTGTTCTTTTCCTGAGACATATGTTAGGCTCGTACCTCATTAATCTCCCTTCTGCTCGGGCTGTAACAACCTGGCTACTAATGCTTTGAAGTCGATGCATCATTACTCTTTTATAATCTCTTGAGAGCTCTTGGTTTTGAGAAGCTGAGCCTTGCACCGTGAAAACTGGGTGCAGCCTGGAGAAGACGGTTCAAGGGAATCACGCAGGAAGCTGCACCTAGGAGCCACCACCACGGGACACTTTAGACAAAGAAGGCTTTGGGGTGAGTCAAAAGATACACTGACCTGCCAAATTGTACACTTTCAAGTGGCAAACAGACAAGAGATGGGAGACGTGTACACATTGGGTATCTCCTCAATGTAACATTTAGTGCTTTTAGAAAGAGCCATGAATGTAATAAACATCCATTGGCAAACACTCCAAAGATTCAGAAAAGTCCAAAGAAGCAATCAAGGCCTTCCCTAGCCTCTCAGAGAGAATCTGCTGACATTCCTCAGGAATTTTGACCCAGGATTGGCAGACTCTGACTGGAGGGTCACCTGTTCCTGCTTGTCTGATGTCTTAACGTGCCTGGAAACTCAGTTTCTCATCATTCCTTACTCTGTGCTTTCAGACACAGAAATCAGGCTAGCCTCTACTGCCCATTCCCTGGACACCAGGAGCGTAACTTCCTGCTTCATTGCTGTCCCTACACCTGCACCTGTCCTTTGTGTGCCCTTCCACAGCCTGATGTGACACCTGGGGGCAGGGTTAAACTTCACCCCTGCAACACAGCTTGTCCTCTGGAGAGCTTCAGTGTGTCTTTAATTTCTATAGTTGCTAACCTATGGATATCCCATAATATCACTTATGCCATGTCTTATTATTGAGCAGTTAATTGCTTCTAATTCTTCACTATTATAGTCTTCTAATTAACATTGTATTCATTTCTGGATGTTGGTCTGTCAGGTAGAAGGTCTTTCCTTCTGTAACCCCAGGCACTGGTCACTTGATCACTGCCCCCCCAAACCCAGTATCCCTAAGCCCCCTTAACTCTGGATTCTACTCTGTCACTGTCAGAAGAGATGGCCTCTGCATTCAACTCCACCTCCTTGACTGCCATGGAGTCAGGCTCTCTCACACAAATATGGATGTCTGCGCTTGCTTGCCTCAGGGTTTGAGAGACTGGTCTGTTGAGCCACTGACCACCATGGGCTCTCAGTTAACCTCCTCCCCACTACCTCAGCCCATACCATCTCTGACAGCCAAGAAGCCACCATTATCAAGAACACTTGAACACATCCTTAGACCCAGTAGCTGTCACTGTGACCCTCCGGAGCCTAGTGAAATTCCAAGAGACAACTCTGTGAGACTGGGATGTCATGATAACCCCCAACACCCAAGTCCACATCATCCACACTGCTTCAAATAATTTCGTTATTATTAGGGGTAAAGGGCAACTTTCTAGAAAACCATGTTGTCTTGTCCACTTAAAATGTAATACAGCAAGAGCACAGGAACCTGTGAGATCAGTTTGAGCTCTTGGGGTATTTGCTGCACTGGAAATGAATCCTGAGGTTTGAGTTAGGTCATCTCCAGGCACATAGAAAGCCGAATGCTGAAGGCTATTGGTGGAGACTGAGCAGTTAGAGCGAATGAAAGTCAACACTTTCTCTATTCATATTCTGAGCCAGCCTCAATTGGAAAGGGGAATAATGAACAGACACTGATTAAATTGCCCATATGAATATTCATTGAATCACCTGGCCTTTCATGCTAATTTGTTCTTTCTCCCATGGCTGCCTCTGAAGAGCAAAGCTTCCTTCTCTCTCTGAAGACCTGAGTTCAGCGCTGATTAGAAAACAAAGAAAGAAACTGAGCTTCAAATTCTGCCAAGGGGGGAAAAAAATAAAAATAAACTTGACAGAATCATGACCCTGGTTCCTGGATCTAATCTGACCCTTTAAGATGTAGCCTCCCTTTAATGTCTGCTTTAGTACCTCCAAAGCAGTAGAAATTATTACATTGAGATGGACAAGCATTTGATATGAGTGCTGTAGGGATACATTTCAAAGGATTGTCATATTAAATTGTCCTGTGAGACTCCCTTGAGTCAAACACCTACAGAGAACTACTTCTCAAATGTCAGACAGACCTCTGTTTAAAACCAAGATCAACATTTGGGTGCATCTGAGTTTTGAAGAGACAAACACTGGCTGTAGGCCGACCCCGCTCTAGCGGCTTGCCCATGGCCAACAAGGAGTGTGGCACACTGTTTCTCCCAAGGCAAAGCAGGTAGCCCAGCTCCCTGCCTCCATCCTTTAGTGCCTTAGCCTCCTTTCTCTCCTGGCTCTCCCCACTCCCCAAGGCCTGTGCCCCCCACCCCACCACCCCCCCCCCGCTGGAAGAAGGAGGAGTTCATAGGAGGAGCTGGGTTGTAGAAGAACAAAGATCCCACATGCTCTACCTCCTGGAGACCCTTCCTCCCCACATATGCAGGATACATGATAGTCAACCATTGGTATAGCAGTGTACCTAGGCCAGAGGGGACATCTGCCTTGGGATCTCAGAGTCTTTGTGGGAAGGCACAGGAGGTGAGGATGCCCTCCAACTTATTCTGTCAGCCTCCCAAGATGCCTCTAAGTCCTGCCTCTGCTGACTTAGTTCAGTACATGGACATCCCTGTACCTGCCTCATGAGACATGGGATGACAGATAGTTTTGTTCGAGCTGAAAATCAGCCATGCAAGAGAGTTTAGAGCCAAGGGATATTCAGTTTCAGCAGACAATAGTGTCCATCAAAGACCAAGGAAGAGTTACCTTTATTAAAATCTTTTGGGGTTGGTTTAGAACACATAGTGTTCTTCCCTAGGACATGAGTTCAATTCCCAGTACCCATATAGGATGACTTACAACTACCTATAACTCCAACTTCAGGGGATCTGATACCTACTTCTGGCCTCTGCAGGCACTGCACTGGCATATACAAACATACTCAGACATACATATGTATACATACGTTTTAAAACGTATTTTTCTCAACACTTCTGAGGATGTTTGCATATGGAATAGTCCATCATCAGGAGCAGAGGTAAGAACTGAGAGTTTTAAGCTTGTATTGCTTTCCCCTGTTATCCATGTCAATCTGTAGCATGATGGCTTTAAAAAATGTATATGTAATTAAATTAGGCTATGTATATGTGCTTATACTAAAACCTAAATGTGACATGTAAATGTTAACTGGCCAAGAAAGCATCTCTATTGAGAATATCTGAGGACATCTGAGCTCAGGGAAGATGGAAGGGGGAGTGGCTGGGGTGGGGTGGAGGGCATGCTTCCTTGAGAGTAGCTGGAAAAAGTTCACCATCTCTGTCCAAACATAGCTTCCATCTTCACACTTGATAGATTTGCACAGGGGCTGTCTCCAAAGGAGACCACTAGCACAGGTGCTAGAGACACAATCAATCCCCAGTGGGAAATCCAGCTACCTCCCACACTGAGTACCAGGAGACCCAGGGATTCCCACTGGCCTTTGAAAACTGGGCCAGGTATCAAAAGCATTGACATCTCAGTCATAGTTATATTTGTGCTTACCTCCAGCACACAGCTATACTATATTTCTACTGTATTTTTGTTTGTTTAGCTGGTTTGGTTGGGGGTAAGAGTCCTTGTGTGTGTATGTGTGTGTGTGTGTGTGTGTGTGTGTGTGTGTGTGTGTGTGTGAGAGAGAGAGAGAGAGAGAGAGAGAATCTGTGCTGACTTTGACGTCTGCTCCTTGTCCCATGGCTGGCAGTGCTGTCTCTGGCCTTGCAACTGTCTCCGTTGCTGTTAATTTTACAAAGTTCTTTGTTCCGGCATTTAGGACTCAGCTTGTTCCTAAGAAGTAGCTACACTTAATCAACTTAGTTAACTCCTTGTCTACAGGATGCTTTAGGGCCTCTTCTCTTGACTAGGTGGAGGCTATTAAAGCTGTGTTGTCTTCGTCTATTATATCTGGCTGCATTAGAAGCAGGTATATGAAAGGACAATTGGGTTCAGCATACTTCCCAGGAGAGGTCTCATGGAAGCTAGCTGCTAGCCCACCAGCATTAGCCTTACTTCTCAGAGTCTGCCTGTCTCCTCTCAGGCCCTTTTGATGATGTCATACCCTAACTACAAGCTTCACAGTGTCTCATTCCTCGTGTTCCCAACCACTGGCATCTGTTCACACCGCAATGTCTGGAAGCAACTTGTGGCTCTCACCATGGGAACTTTCTCCCTACTACATACAGAGAGTAAGCCCCAGCCCCATCTCTGCAGATCTGAGCTGGGCCCTGCCTTAGTTACTGCTGTAGTGCTGTGAGGAGATGCTATGATCAAGGCAACTTAACAAAAGAAAGTATTTAACTGGGGCTTGCTTATAGTTTTGGAGGGTGAGTCCACAGTTATCATGACAGGGAATATGGCAGATAAGAAAGAGAGGGACAGACAAAGAGGGACAGAGAGACAGGGATAGATACAGAGAAAGAAAAATAGAGAGACACAGAGAGATAGAACCTGGCATGGGCTTTTGAAACCCTCGAAGCCCATCCCCAGTGACACAGTGACACATTTCCTCCAACAAGGCCACACCTCCTGATCCTTCTCAAAACAGTACCTCCAGCTAGGTGCCAAATATTCAAACGTATGAGCCTATGGAGGCCATTATCATTCAAACCACCACAGGTTCCTCTGCAACTGAGAAAGAAGAGGAGACACATTGCCTTCTCCCTGCAATTCTTGCCCTAGAAGAGCCTCGGGTATACCACCATCTCGTGGCATCAAATGACTTAGGAACCTCTTTCCCCAAATCATCCAAACCTCCAAAGGAAAAGGTATCCTGAAAACAGCCATAAAGACATGTATGGAACACTGGGTGCCTCTCAGTGGATGCCAGATCCACAGGACCAAGAGTGGCAGGTATGAACCCCCACTGGGTGAGTCATCTGGGCAGTCACACTTGTCCCTGCTGATTTGTTTGGCTAACTGGTGAACAGAAGTGGGATGCAGAGCCACTCGGGGATGATGGCATGGTCTGCAATATCTCACTGGGACTCCTCTTACCTTATCTTTGAACCCCATAACCAAGTTCATCGTTTGACCCCAAAGACACAGAGGAGGCATTGTCAGATACAGGGAACAGTTAGATGTCCACTTAGGTCTCCATAGCTGACCCAGGCTGCTCTGTCCACACAGAGGTTAGGACCAAGAGTTGCCACCCCTGGGATGGGAGTGGCTAGACAGAAGGGCTTTGGCGAGATCTCTTAAGGGAATCCTTTCCTCCTGGTAAAGCATGTGGGCTTTATAGATTCATTTTTACTCTAACTCCTTTTAATCTGTTGTTACATGATTTTTTTCAGATTAGGATCTGAGTTGTATCTCTGGCTGTGAGTGGAGATGTGACTTTCTGAACTGCCAGGGAGATCCTAAGATTACTGTCTATCAGGAGGCTAGATAAAGAATAAAGACATGCTGTTGTTCTCTCATAAGAGTTAATACAAATGTCAATCACCTGGAGAGGAGAAGCCATCTCTTACCCTCCTCTTGCCAGAAAATATTTATTTAACATTTTAAATATTTTTAAAGCTACCTTAGAGCATAGGTCAGTCCAATCGTCTCTCCGGCCACTGGCCACTCTCATCCTAGAAAGTGTTTTCTGTCACTCTACGGTAACCTAGCTTGTCTTCTACACTTTGTAGATCTCTGAGAATTCTTTCATCAAAGATCATAAGAACCAGGAGCCGAGGGCATGCCAGGATGCAGTCCCAGCAGCAGGTGGAGTGCCACACATGGCCCAGTCCTTCGTGGGATGAATAGAGCCCAGGACACCCTCCCCCATGGATGAACCTCCAAAGCCCAGAGTCAGCAAATGCAGAATTCCAGATGACTGCACAATAAACACCCTTGGGTTTCACTCTCAGGAGGTTGGCAACAAAATAATGGAGTACCCTCTCCAGAGATGCATGAGTGTGCAGCAGAGCACGCATGAACATGGAAATATTATCAGGAAATGTGGGGCTGAAGGAGGAGGGAATGGAGACCAGGGAGGAGTAGGATGTCCCCCAGGGGCTTCCTGTCCTGTGTCACAGAATGTGGCTTCATGGGATTCAACTCATTATTGTTCTTTAAGCTGAATCTGCATGTTTTAAAAATCTCATTTCTCTCTGTTTTATGTATTTTATGACTTATTTTAATTTCAGAAGGAATGAGTCCCAATGAGAGCCCCAGGCATCAACAGGAATCTAATTCTGAGGCGCTGAGGGGTGAGAGAAGGCAGGCAGGAAATAGACAGGTCCCCGGAGGCATCAGGACCGTCACCCAATTTTGCTGAGGCAAATCTCTGTTCTTTACCCCTTCAGAGAAGAGCCAATAAACACAGTGGGGATGATTTGAGTGAAGACAGGACTTTCTCAATGGTCAATAAGGCTCAGAAATGGGGATTCATGCTCCTCACACAGTGCCCCCTTGGACAAGTGAATGAAGTAAGGTAATATGCTGTCTTAATATGGAATGCCAAGATCAAATGTGCCCTGAWCCACATTACACATGGCCATGGCTTCTCAGGCTGTGCTTTGCCCCAAGAGACTCCATTTTGACTCCATTCTGAACACAAATACAGGCTGTCCCACTGGAGGCTGGGTGTTGTTAGTTGATACCATGTTTCTAGAAAGCAGAATCTGCAATGGCACTGGGGATCTAGAGGAACAGGGGAGACAGCTGTATAAGATTCTCAAACAGAAACTAAGGCCAACCTCCCTCCTTACTCCTGTGCTATAGGACAGGCAAAGTCATCCCTCCGCTGAGCATGTAGGGGTCTCTCTCCCAAAACACTTCCCTCAACTGACCAGGACCTTCTTGCCTGTAGCTAGGTCTTCCTATAATTGCCTTGCACTACCCAGCACCCAAGAAACACAGCGGGAGAACTAGTCTGTTGTAGTTTGAATATAAAATGTCCCCCACAGGTTCCTGTACTGAACATGTGTCTCCAGCTGGTGGTGCTGTTTGGGAAGGTTAAAGAACCTTAAGTTGTATAACCTTGTATGAGGAAATGAGTCACTRGGCATCTGTCTAAGGCATTATAGCCTGCTCCACCTCCTTTCTGCAGATACAATAGGACCAGTGACCTCATATTCCTACCCCCATGTCTTCCCTACCATAATGAACTCTAGCCACAAAAATCCCTCAAGTTGCTTCTGGTCAGGCATTACAGCAACAAGAAAAGCAACCAACATGTGATCTGAGAGACACCAATGCCCCCAAGGACCAAGGAACAAGGAAAACACCTCAAAACTCTCACGTAGCCAAGGAATGAAAGGAACTGTCTCTGGATAGTAAACAGTAGAAACAGCAAAGTAGGGAGGAGTACTCTGAAGGATTCGCCAGGCTAATGGGGCAAAGACAGAGGGGGCTGTCAACAAGATGGATTGACAGTATGAATGGAGACACACCAAAGTCATTTGGTCACAGCTGAGCAATACCCTGCCACATCTGGTACATCAAGCTGTGCTCACAGATGAAAGATCTGGCTCCTGGTTTCATCTCATGTTCTAGAAACAGAGGCTCTGAGCATCCTCATGGTTCTAAGAACTGTAGAAATCATCTCTCTCTCTCTCTCTCTCTCTCTCTCTCTCTCTCTCTCTCTCTCTCTCTCTCTCTCTCTCTCTCTCTCTCTCTCTCTTACACACACACATGCACGCACGCGCACGCATGCACGCACACACACATACACATTCTCTCTCCCTCCTCTCTCCCTCAATCTCCTCTCTTCTGTCCATCTCCCTCCCTCCCATTATGCTCCCTCTCTTCCTCCCTCTCTCTTTCCCCCTTCTCAGTAAAGGGCATCTTCACAGAGAGTGGTCCCCTCAAATTAGCATCTCATAAATCATACTCATGCCTGGGCACCCCTCCACCCCCGTGGGGCTGGGTGTACAAGACAGAGATGTACGCAGGTCTGCTCAAAGGTGTGCTGCTTAGGGAAAGATCAGCTAAGCAGCAAAACTGACTCCCAAGTCCTCGGGGGATTTGTCCAGCCTGAGAAGGAAGTCCTTACACAGGCATATTCTCACTAGATTATACACAGGACAATGTCTACCACTCTCAGAGGTGGGGGGGGGGKTCATAGTGAGCATGGTTATGTGAGAGCATGTTTTGGCATGTGTGTTTGAATGCAGAAAAGGACAGTGCCTCTCTGTGTGTTTGTGTGCATGAGGGTGTGCCACAAGGTGTACATCTGGTATCTGTGTGTACTTCATTACCTGGGTGTGGATGTCTATAGGTGTGTTCATCTGTACAGGTGTGTGCCTATACAACACAGTGTGACAATGGAGTTAGCTTGGTGGAAGGGAGAGGAACAGAAAGCTGTAGACTGTGCCCCCACAGTGACAAGAGAGTGTTAAATCTGCTATCACTTCTGTTTCAAACCCTAGCTAATAAAGCTGGCATCCTCATAGGGAAGGTGTTCTTGGTTGGGAGCCAGCACCTTCTCCAGCATGTGATCCAGGGAGGGGATGTCTGCTTCTGAGTGCTCAGCAGATGCACTGTACAGTCAGGTGCTAATTCACACTGTCTACCCTTAGAGTCATCTCCTGCTGCCTCAAATCCCCAGTAGAATTATCTTCTGCTCCCCCAAATCTCCTTCTGCCCTGAAGCCCTGGGAGACAGATATGACACTACCCAATCCACACACCCTCTCTGCAGGGCTCAGTTACAAAATAGTTGCAGAAAGCATAGCTAACAGGAAGGATCAGGGGAGAAGGGAAAAGATGGTCTCCAGGTCAAGATGAGTTCCAGGCTATACCATAGGAGTTTTAGAGACGTTGGCCACAAAGGATAACATCTCAATCTTTTTATTCTGTTCTATTATACATCTGTCCTGGAGAGAGGGACTAAATCTTTTCACTTATCTTAATCCCCAGCTGGTTACTGCTCCTGGCCAAGGGAGGGTACCAAGGAGGCTGTAACCTCCCCCTCAGAGCTCAAGGTCCAGTGGAGGAGACAACTATCAGAATCAACTAAGTATGAGCTGGACAGAAAGGTGAGCTGCAGGGGTACTGAGTCTCTGGGAGTGGCATAAGACCAGATGTCCAAGGAATGCCTCTCAGGGCTGTGTAACTAGAAAGTCTACACATGGAAGAAGATGTGGAAACACCACACAAGGAAAGGGAAAACACTCAAAGGCAAGAAAGGAAAGAACATAGTGCAAAGGTCATAATGGACATGTGACAAGTCCGAGGAAGTGTGCAGTCTGAACATCAGGAAGCCACCTGTGGCCAGGCATGGACACACCCGCCATAAATTACAGAGATTACAGACTTTTATAGCTCACCACTCAACGAAGAAAGCAACCTAGGCTGGGATGTAGCTCAGAGGTAAAGTGTGTGCCTTGCATGCAAAGCCCTGGGTTTGCTTCTCAGTATCACAGATTACGAACACCGGAAAGCCAGAATATCTGTTGCAAGATTTTTTTCTTCTCTAATGGGGAAGCTGCACTCATGCAATCTCAACAATATTGTTACTTACATATGACTTAAACAATGACAACACCGGTTGACATGCCAACATCAATTAAGAATGCCATGGGGTCCCCACCCCTTGATGAAACCTACAGGCAATTAATGACTGCTAAGCGAAGAGAATCAATCTTCCCCAGAGTTGAGGCCCCTGATATGTCATTCAATACCAATTGGTCAGCCCTAAACACATATACATACAAGCAACACTCAAAAGACCCAGCAGATTACATTTATATATTCATTTGTGTGTGTGTGTGTGTGTGTGTGTGTGTGTGTGTGTGTAAAACAATAATAATTAAAGAAAAAGAGATAATAAATGTGAGACGGAGTAGGGGCAGGCAGCAGATATGGGAGGAGTCACTGGGAGGAAAAGGGAAAAATTATGTAACTACAATGCATGTATATGGCTTTTTAATTAATTTTTTAATTAGACATGGTAGAGAGTGGAGACAGGAACAGGAGAGATGAAGTGTGGGGAAGATGGCCGGAGGAAGAACCAGGATTGGCGGGGGAGGGGGAATCTCTGAGATGATCTAGAAACCTGGAACTGTGAAAACTTCCAGGTATCTATGAAGGTGACCTGAACTAAGACTCACAGCAGTTAGCCTGAACCACATGGGGCCTGAACCAGCCATCTCCTGTAACCAGACTTCCAACGGAGAGATGGGGACGCCTACCCAGCCACGAAAGCCTTTCGGCCCATTTTTTTTTTTTTCTGCTTACAAAAGGTGGAGGGGTAAAGAGAGAGCAGAAAGTGAGGGAATGGCCAACCAATGGCTGGCCCCGCACGAGTCCTGTGCCATGACACTTAATAATATTCTGCTACACTTGGAAACAGGAGGCTAGCATAACAGTCATCTGGGCGCTCTCACCCAGCCCCTGATGGAAACAGATGTAGAGACCCACAGCCAAGCATTAGGCAGAACTCCAGAAATCTTGTGGAAGACTGGGAGAGAAGGAATGAAAGAGCCAGAGCAGACAAATACACCAAAAAAAAAAAAAAAAAAAAAAAAAAAAAAAAAAAAAAAAAAAAAAAAAAAAAAACCTACAGAAGCAACTAATTTGGGCCCATAGGGACTTACAGAGACTGAACCACCAATGAGAGAACATGCATGGGACAGACCTAGTCCCCCTACGTATATGAAACTGATGTACAGCTTGGTCCTCGTGTGGAACCGCTAACAGCAGGAGCAGGGCCTGTCTCTGACTCTGTTGCCTGCCTTTGGATCCCTTTCCCATAACTGGGCAGCCTTAACTAGACTCATAGAGGAAGCTGCACCAGGTCTTACTACAACTTGATATTCCGAGGTGGGTTGAAATCTATGGGAGGTCTCCTGTTAACTGAGGATAAAGGGAGGAGGATAAAGGCATGGGGAAGGGGAGGTAAGAGGTGATATTTGGAGGAGAGGATGGAGGAGAATCTGAAATTGTAATGTAAACTAATTAAYTAATTAATGCGGAAAATTGGACATGATATTGCATATTATAATCCTAGCACTTTGGAGGATCCCAGCAGGCAAGAGGATCGAAAGTTCAAGGTGGGCCTTCCACAAGGGTGGGTCATCAGCTTTTCTGCTCCTCTGAAGACCCCACAGTCAGAAGGCCTCCAGGGGATCAGCTGCATGCAGGGCAACAGACAGGAGCCTAGCATGGCTGCCCTCAGAGAGGCCCAACAAACAGCAGACTGAGACAGACACAGATAACTACCACCTACCGATGGACAGAAGCCAGAGACCCCTGTGGTTGAATTAGGGAAAGGCTAGAAGAAGTTGTGATGGAGCACGATCTCATAGGAAGACCAGCAGTCTCAACTAACCTAGACTCCACCCCACCACGGGGGTGAGATCTCTCAGACACTGAACCATCAACCAGGCAGCATGCACGAGCTGGTCCAAGGTCCCTGACACATATACAGCAGAGGACTGCCTGGTCTGGCCTCAGTGAGAAAAGAGACACCTAACCTTGCAGAGACTTGAGGTACCAGAAAGTGGGGAGGCCTGGCAGGGCAAGGCGGGGGAACATCTTCTTGGAGACGAGGGAGAAGGAATGAGGATGAGGAACTGTGGGAGGGTGGACTGTAGTTGTAGGGATAATAACTGGACTGTAAAAAAAAAAAAAAACAAAAAACAAAAAATTAAAGATAATGTAAAAAAAAAAAAAGTTCAAGGTGACTCTCAGCAAGTTCAAAGCAGCCAAGGCTATATGTGAGAAAACGAAAAGAAACGAAGGAAAGAAAGGGAAGAAAGGAGGAAGAGAGGAAGGGAAGGAAGGAAGGAGGAAGGGRAAAAGGGAAGGAGGGAAGGGGCATTCATCACCTTGAGAGAGTATAATATGCATGTATTTAAGGAAATCCTGGATTAGAACTTCAAGGCTGGATGGGTAGGAGACTGAGGCTGGGCAGGTGAAGTCCAGAGGCACAGAGGTCTCCATATACAAGTTTTCACACACATCCTGGACACAGGAATGACACTGGGGTCCACCTCCCTCTGCCCACACAGCTGTGCTGCTCCTCCATGCCGCCTGGGCAAGACAGAGCATTCAGAGCATCCAGACAAGCAACTGTTCCAACAGCGGGCAAAGGGCTGCATTTTGACAGAATCAGGTACAGAAGATAAGATAGCACAAAAATATCCCCCAAAGCCCTTCCACTTAAAACACCGGCACAGCAGTGRGGCTGGGCACCTCCCTCACAGTCAGAGTTGGCTTTTCTTTATCATCTTTTCGTGTTTTCTGC
Organism: Apodemus speciosus; assembly: GCA_002335545.1. Taxonomy (NCBI): domain Eukaryota; kingdom Metazoa; phylum Chordata; class Mammalia; order Rodentia; family Muridae; genus Apodemus; species Apodemus speciosus. The sequence continues at coordinate 41,094 of BDUI01005658.1, forward strand.
TGAAGAGGACCTTTAAGAAAAATATCAAGTATCCCAGCAGCCAATGGGAAGGCTCCTGGGCCCTGTGCATTAGCACCAAATGTTCTGGATTCCAAGTGGCCTCTTGGTGTCTTGTGTGCGTGTGGCCCGCTCCGTCCTTGAAGACCGTCATCAGGGCAGGAACTCAAGCATTAAGCTCACCACGCAGGTCATGGAGACAAAGGAACCGAGCAAGCCTGACTGAGCCCCACACTCTACCTGCTGCCTGCTCTCCCCACCGGTATCATCATCTCCTCATACTTCTGAGAAGGAACCTGGATGCTTAGGGAAGTGTGGCTGACTGGGGGCCATGTGACAGACCCGGGTGCTGACTGCAGACTTAGCTGCATGAATCCGCTGTGAGAACTTCACACAAGACTAAATCCACACAGAGATGAAACCTACTAACTGGGTAAAGCTTGCCTAAGCAGGTGGGCATGCCCGGGTCCATTTCCAGGCTGGGACTCAGGACCACAGGGGGAGCTAGGGAGAAGCTGRCATGTCGTCTTTGTTTTTTGTTGGTGTTGTTTTGGGTTTTTTTTTTTCCAACTGTTACACTAAAACCTACAATTGTATCCAATTAAAAGGAATCTATCATAAGAATTCTGGTAGGTGTGCTCAGGATGGGAAACCTTTAAATGGATTCCAAGTTGGGCTTCTATGGCTCTACCCATCTGTCTTGCTATCCACACAACAAAACATTCACCTTCCTGGGTTAGGAGACATGGTTTGTGGTCCCCAGAACAACAGCCCTTATGTTTCTACATCCTAACCCACAAATGCATTCTTTTGTGTAGCTCAAAGGACATCAAAGATAAGACCAAACCACTGGATCAGCTGGAGATGCCGGGCTGGAGGTGTCTTAACACAGAAGTCCCTGCAAGAGATAAGCAGGAAGAGCCCAATGAGAGAGACAGGCAGATGCTCTGCTCTGGCCTTGAGGTTTCAGGCAGAGGCCAAGAGGAGCAGCAGCCTCTAGCAGGTGCAAGAGGTCAGAAACAGATGCCCCCTCCCCATCCCCGGCCTCCACAAAGCTGGCCTAGGAGCCCCAGCCTCACTCCTCGGCCGCACAAATGTGTTCTGCTTTGAGCCACTAAACCTGTGGTAACTAGTCTCTGCAATAAACGGCAACTGAACGTTCTTTTTCCTGCCTTGTTTTTAAGTTTCTCCTTTCTAGTCCATCTCAGCCATTATAGCATTAGTTGGTCTGAGACCRTTTTGCATGTAATTCAGACTTTCCCTCCTACAGCAAACTACACACTTCCTTGTCTACAGAATCATTCTTCCAAGCTGATCAATAGTCTACGTCTACAGTGACAAATTGAGCTTTGTAAATCTCGCTGCACCAAGCCCATCTCCATGATAAGAGTTGCTTCATTAAATTACACATGAAGATAAATGAAATCAAATGGAACTCAGGGTGGCCCGATGAGAAGCCAGAGGTGCAGGTAGAGTGGAGAGTTTGGAGCTGGCCAGGCTGAGGGTTCAACAGAGAACAAAGCACCAGGGGAGGTTGCTGGACAGAAGGGCACAGCATCCCTTGTCAGATGTCCTCAGCCACACCAGTGGTCCACTGCAGTGAACTCCTTGGCTACAGCCTGGACTCTATCTATCCACTGAAACTCTCTCAGACCTCCATTCACGTGAATCAGCTTAGTAGATGGGGAGTGACCACCAAGGCATTCTACACTAGAACTAGAGGGACGGCTCAGGGGTTAGAGGCACTTGCTGCTCTTGCTGAGAATCCAGGACCAGTTCCCAGCAGCTCACCATCACCTGTAACTCCAGTTTCGGAGCGCTCAACACCCTCTTCTGACCTCCTGGGACAGAAGAATGGAATGTGTTATGTCTAGGGTCAGGAGGCCACCTGGTGTCTCCAGTCTTATGATCCCTGACATGGTCTGTAGTTAGAAAGCACGGGGTTCTTCCCTGGAGACCTGCCATACCTGGGGCACCTGAGGCCAGACCACTTCAGCCGATGAGAGGTTCACAGTGTGGAAGGTGGAGAACCACTTGAAGGCAATAGGATGAGGCTGCATCTCCCACAGCAGGCACCATCTGAATACATCTGGAAGGTATGTAGGCATTGAGGGTCAAGGCAGGGATGAGGTGACACAAAATGGCACGGAGTGGAGTATCATTGGGGCCAAGGAGACATCAAGACAGCAACAGCCTATCAGNTTTTGCATGTAATTCAGACTTTCCCTCCTACAGCAAACTACACACTTCCTTGTCTACAGAATCATTCTTCCAAGCTGATCAATAGTCTACGTCTACAGTGACAAATTGAGCTTTGTAAATCTCGCTGCACCAAGCCCATCTCCATGATAAGAGTTGCTTCATTAAATTACACATGAAGATAAATGAAATCAAATGGAACTCAGGGTGGCCCGATGAGAAGCCAGAGGTGCAGGTAGAGTGGAGAGTTTGGAGCTGGCCAGGCTGAGGGTTCAACAGAGAACAAAGCACCAGGGGAGGTTGCTGGACAGAAGGGCACAGCATCCCTTGTCAGATGTCCTCAGCCACACCAGTGGTCCACTGCAGTGAACTCCTTGGCTACAGCCTGGACTCTATCTATCCACTGAAACTCTCTCAGACCTCCATTCACGTGAATCAGCTTAGTAGATGGGGAGTGACCACCAAGGCATTCTACACTAGAACTAGAGGGACGGCTCAGGGGTTAGAGGCACTTGCTGCTCTTGCTGAGAATCCAGGACCAGTTCCCAGCAGCTCACCATCACCTGTAACTCCAGTTTCGGAGCGCTCAACACCCTCTTCTGACCTCCTGGGACAGAAGAATGGAATGTGTTATGTCTAGGGTCAGGAGGCCACCTGGTGTCTCCAGTCTTATGATCCCTGACATGGTCTGTAGTTAGAAAGCACGGGGTTCTTCCCTGGAGACCTGCCATACCTGGGGCACCTGAGGCCAGACCACTTCAGCCGATGAGAGGTTCACAGTGTGGAAGGTGGAGAACCACTTGAAGGCAATAGGATGAGGCTGCATCTCCCACAGCAGGCACCATCTGAATACATCTGGAAGGTATGTAGGCATTGAGGGTCAAGGCAGGGATGAGGTGACACAAAATGGCACGGAGTGGAGTATCATTGGGGCCAAGGAGACATCAAGACAGCAACAGCCTATCAGMTCACCYGACCCTTSCAGAAAGCATGGGGTCAGAGAGACAGGAAACACTGAATATAATATTGCACTAGAAAGGCCCCCCTGGTCTGCTTCTGGGTTTGAGTGTAAGCCTCCATCCTCAGGTCTCCTTCAAACCTCAGTGGGATGTGACATCAGCATTTCATATTTTCACCAACTCTAAGAACCAATATGTGTGCTATCCTCAGTTACACATAGTTAGCAAAATCCAGGTTAATGACGTGTACACAACCCTAGGGTGTGACGCTWACAGGAAGTCTRTAGCTCTGAGACAAAAAGCACCAAAATGAAATGACCTTAGAGTGTGTGTGGARCAGGCAGCCAAGCGCTTGGCACACRCGGTGTCTCCTCCAGTGTCAGGTCTATGATCTGCCTCCAAGAAACAGAGACACTGAGCCCTCGGAGCTGGCGATGATTTCTGCAGGCGCCTCYGCTCACTTGGGCTTTCTCTGAGTAGTTTGAAACTCACATTTTTATAATGTCTGAATATATTAATGTTCCCAGAGAGGAAAAAAACTATTAGAAAATAGCCACAGAAATAGTTTAAGGTAAATCAAATAATATACCTTACTAATGAAAGCATTGAGCTTAATACCATTTTCTGCTCTATTTTAAAATTAGAATGGGTACTTTTTAAAAATCAGCAGAAAAAGCAAACTACGTGGTGGAGGCTGCCGACTCCCTGGACAGTTCTCTAAGCCAATTCAGCCCAAGGTTGCAGTCATCTCTGCAGGTGACTGGCCCCATCTGTGAAGATTAAGTTTTAGTCCTGGAGCAAAAGAAAAGACTCACCTCCCTAAGCCAAGTGATGGACTCTCCTTAGAGAGAACTTCCTGCACAGTCCTAGGGACCATGTGGCTTACTTAATTGATGGATTGACTGACTGGTTGATTGATTGACTGATTGATTTAGACAGGATTCCCTAGCCYAGGTTAACCTCAGACTTCCCCAGATCTTGGCCATCTGGCTCTCTGATCTTCCCCTCCCGGGTGCTAGGATTACAGTCATGCAGTTGTACACCTGCCTTCTGSAGTGCTAAGGTCCAGCCTAGAGCAGCCTGCAAGCTCGGCAAGCACCTACCCCAACCCCTAAGGCTACTTTCTGAGCCCAGTTATTTTCAAGAAATACATTGACTGGGAGTGACCTTGAAGAGGAAGCTGGGCYCACTCAAGGTCATTAACAACAAGAATCTGCAGGCAGGTGGGACTCACCGTGCACAGCAGTGTGGTGCTACCTCCCAGGCATCTGGTCCTCCAGCTTTACAGTGGAACATGCAGCTGTTTTGCTCTCTTCACTGGACAGATGTCCATGTGTATACACACCACCTTCCACCAGCACTGTGTGAGCAAGGCTGATCTCTCTCCCATCATGTGTCAGACACACACTCTCAAGCCCACAGCCGGCCCTCCCCTAGCAGCGCATCCTTCTACCACAGTGCAGTGTAGGAAGGAGACACTCTCTCTCTGAAGTGGGGTTCTCCCCTCCCCAAGTCTTATCTTCCTTCCACAGATGCATTACTCCTCTGACAAGTAAACTTTCCGTGAGTTTCATCTCGCGCAATTTACAAAAGCACCTTCCCTGGCTGCATCGGAGTTCTGCCAACTCTAGGAGTTTCTGTGCAAGCCACATAGGAAACACACTTTGAGGTACAATAGGGAAATTCAGGACTGCATGTTGCTAAGGTTTTCTGAAAGCACAAAAACTGTGGGTGCTCACTGTGGCTTTCCTCATGATACTAAACATGGAAGAAGCCAGTGATTTTAACAAACCAAGATTCATTCAGACCAGGGCATGTTATTTAGTAACCAAAAACTGTGAGCTGGCAAGCCAAAATTCCAAATAAGAAGGAATTGTTATATATCCCATTCTAACTTGGCTGCATACCACATCGTTTAATTGTAGGATGTTGTGTAAAAGGGAAACTATGAAGGTAACAAGATGATCGGGGTTGTCAGGGTGGGAAGGACAGTCGAATGGACGTAGGACTTTTACTATTCCATAGGCTCCACGACATCCAACGTTGTCTAAAGCCACAACTGCAGAGCACAGAGCAAGCCTTACTGCACATTYTGATCTTTGAGTGACAATGACAGTCACTGTGGAATCATCGGTGGAACCAAGCCCACAAGATATGGAAACTATTGGTAATAGGAGGAACTGCATGTGATAGAGACAGAGTTTGTGGGACAAAACTATGATTTCCTCCCACTTTTACTCTGATCCTCAAGTCAAAAATAAATCTATTAAAATGTATTATAAAGCGATCTTATTGTGAAGCCACCATCATACGAGGTCACCTAATCTCCTCACAGTGTGACGGGGACTATGTGGCAAAGGCAAGACTTACCAGAGACCTGGGCATGCCCTGAGTGCAGAACGATTTCCTYATTTACATTAGATCTGGCTCAGAGTACCATCCTGCCTATGAAGTCAGTTGGAGAGTTAACCTCAACCATTGCAAGGGTCCATCGTCATTCTATGCATCAGAACAGGTGGGGAGTCCTGTCTAGCCTTTCTCCTGATAGGCTCCACCAATGCCCAGTGTCAGTAGAGGTGACCAAAACCAGAGTCTCTGTGATAATGGTTCAGCTGTCTCAGCTGGCCTCACATCTGTTCTTTATTCTTCCAGGTGTCGAAGAGTCCAAGTATCCAGAGAGAAAGCACACAGTCTCAGACAGATGAGACAGACCCAAGTGAAACTTGGTGGTAGTGCCAAATTCCTAGAGAAGAGTGACAGTTTCTTCCTCTGAGGAGGAAATGCTTGCTGTCCATACAGCCCACTGACCCATGCTCAGTGTTTCCTCTGAAGAATGAAGATCATGTCTGCCTAAAACTTACACACAAATGCCCACGGTAGCCTACTCCTCCCAGGCAACATGTGCGCATATGACCGCATCAAAGTCCTTCAGCAAGCAAAGGGACAATGGACTCAGGGCATTCCCACAGAGTTCTGCTCAGCAACAGAGACGAGCCAGGACCCACATGTACATCAGCCTAATTTAAATATAGATTGTTTGAAAACCATTAGAGAATTTAAGTACAGATTGTTCAGAAACCATTAGAGACCTCACTTTTACATTGATCAATAAAAGACAAAGTAATAGCTCCAAGAAAAAAGGTCAGCAGATCCTCAGATTTCCCAGCACTGTTTGGTGAAGAGGCTGCCTTTATTCAACATAGGTCTTTGACAGCTTTGGCAGAGAATAGGTGTCTGCACTGTGTGGACTTGCTTCCAGGTCCTCTCTTTCAGTTCATGTATATTTTTGTGCCAGTGGCATTTGGCTTTTGCTACTATAGCATAGGGAGGGCAGCAGGGGATGGGAATGAATTAAAATAAGGTATAATAAGAGGCCATCACGAAAACCATCACTTTGTTAACTTTTAAAAAAATCAATTAAAAGCAAAAGAAGGTTAAATGTCCAAAATGTCAAAGCTTTCAAAGGAGCAGGAGAGAGCCACTGTGGACCGTGATTATGTTCCCATCTCTGTTGTCATCAGACAGATCACCCTGTCCACATACATAGCCCAGAATTCCCCTTTACACTGATCTGGCATACCTCAGACATCACCCTATGACAGCGCAAGGCCCACATCCTTCCCATGTTGGCATCTTATCTTAGAGCAATGCTACCTGCACATCCCACTGATGAGCAAGTCTACAACTGTGTCTCAAAGACCACAGCCGTGAGCACACTGAGTGTGTGAGGGAAGACCTGAGAGAACCTTCAGCCTCCATCAGTGTTTCCTTATCACTAGAAGCTGAAATCACAATCAAACTAATATCCCAGCAATGACAATCTCTAGTGGTCAAGAGGGAGAACCAGAAGCTAGAGAGATAGCTCACCAGTTAAGAACACTTGCTGCTCTTCCAAAGGACCTACCTTGGGTTCCCAGCATCCACACTGACAGCTTACAACTGTAACTACAGTTCGAGGGAACCTACTGCTTGCCTCTATGAGCACTTACACACATTTGACAGGCACATATATGTAAATAATTTTTGTAAAGGGACTGGAGAGATGGGACAAAAGTTACAAACACTTGCTGTGGATACAGGTTCAGTTCTCATCCCACATGGTGGCTCATAACTTGTAACTCTAGTTCCAGTGGATCTGACATCCTCTTTCTGGCCTCCATAGGCAGCAGGCACACACATGGTACACATACACATATGCAGGCAAAACGCTCATAMACATAAATAAATCGTTGGGGTGGTAGGAGAGCCAGCCCAAAGGCATGGGGCCAGAAGCAGGTAGTAYRCAGTAAATACCGATCAAGCACAGCCAAAGAGTTGGCAAGCCCGAGAGACAGTATCAGATTTGAGTCTTAGAAATACAGTAAAGGTGTTGAACAGAAAAAGCACGCTCTGTACAACATRCATAATACATATAACATCCAAGTACAGACTCCAGAAAAACACGGGACAACTCTATGTAATGTCCATGAGCACATACACAGTATTAAGTCTACTGCACAGAGCACACAAGAGAATAACAAACACCAAATCCAAATACTGCTAACCCTGGGGGAAAGGGAGGCTGGCAGGCAGGTGGTGCCAAGGGAAATCCTACTCCTCTGCCTGGTTTTGTTCTGTAAGCTGAGTGAARAGCGTGAGGGATGTTTGGTGTTATTTTCCATTTTTTATATGCTTTAAATATTTCATAAGTTAAAAGAGCAAAGTACAGGACAATATAAATAATACACTACCATTCACCCTCCTGACAAAAGGATACACATACACACATATTTACATACAACAGAGATCTGGGCAGCCCTCGAATACGAATGAGGATAATTCTCAATTCTTCCACATGCTCTTTACACTGTTTAGATTTGTTTCCATGTACACATATTATATTTTCAATTTTTTTAAAGTGTAAATATTTTAAGAAGATTCAAGTGGGAGGAAGCCTTGGTTCACTGAGCCCAACCAATCCCATCTCCTCTTCAAGGCTTCATAAAGGGCCTTCATCCTTGGGGTCCTGGTCCCTCAAGGCTTCATGGAGGCCCCATCCTTGGAGTCCTGGTACCTCAGTGTCCAAGAGCTTCCCTTATTTCTTTCTCAGCTACTCCCAGCTCTCCTTCCTGGTCTTGTCCTTGGGACTCTGCATTGGCATCTAAGTCGATTCTATTTCCTAGCTATTAAGAAGACACTAGAAGGCAGAAAGGTCTTCCGTGCTCATGGATCAGAATTACTATTGTGAAACATAGAAGCCATGAAACCAAGTAATCTCCAGACTCAATACAATGCCAATCAACATTTCAGCACCATGCTCCACAAACACAGAAAAGCAATCCAAAAGTCTTCATGGAGGTACAAAAGACCAGACAAAGCAATCCTACACAAAATAATACCTGCTTTCAAATTATACCACAGAGTCATTGCATTAAAAATATCATGATGCTGKCACAAACATTGCAYGAGCACACACACACACACACACACACACACACACACACMMAMMMAMCAAACAAACAAACAAAACAAACAAAACAGACAGGACTCATATGTAAGTCCATTCAATTGCAGTTACATGACACCTAAAGAAATACACTGGAATTGTTTTAACTGGCCTCAAGGGACTCAACAGCAGACAGCAACTGCAGGAAATAGCTTCTATCCCCAAGATGACAGGAAGAGGAGAGAGGCTGACATTTCAAAGACAATGCTGCCCACTTGGTGGGSGTGCCCAAACCCAAGGGGTGTGGGGCAAGGAATCCACTGATGCAACCACCAAAACCAAAGTAGGAGAATGAATGCCACGTGTGTGGGTGCTGCCCTGTGGCTCAGAGGGCCCCGGAGACAGTTCACATGCTTGCTTACCCAGCTTTCACAGTGAGCAAGAGGGGCTTCCCTG
>BDUI01005659.1:67922-78732 GCA_002335545.1 Apodemus speciosus
GTGTGTGTGTGCTCACAACCCCATTTTCCTATCAAGCATGTGAGGCCCACAGACAAGTGGGAAATCTTCAGTACTAATTTAGAGGCTGAAAGCAATGCCCTTGTTCCCACCTTTCTAGCCTTGGGAGCATTAATGGAAGCTACTAAGGCCTCAGAATCTTCTCCCTGGCCTTCCTCACCTGACCTTACCTGACACCTGATTTGGATGAGTCATGGCTCTTGTCCCAGGAAGTGTTTGAGAGAGCCTGAGGTGGGCTATGTTTAGGGTGGGAGATAAATCCCACCCCACTGCACCCCAAGTTGCAGGACAATCCCCCCGCCCTCACTTGCCCACACTTAAACAGGATGGAGGAGGTGGGTGGCCTGTGCCTCCACACACAGGCTGGGCTTCCGGAATGAGTGCCGSCGTCTCAGAGCCATACTGGGGAGCAAAGCCCTGTGTGAGTCCTCAGGTGGAAGAGGATGGAGAGGAGAGGAAGCCAGGAGCGCAGGAGACAAGCGGGTGCACACCATGCCTGAGCTGGCCAGTGCCCAACATGGCAGGCACAGACAGGTCCTTTCTTCTCCCACAGGAAATTGGAGATCTGCTGCAGAACCGTGGCCATGAGTGGGGGGTCACCACAGGCAGGAAGAGGCGCTGCGGCTGGCTGGACCTGATGATCCTCCGATATGCTCACATGGTCAATGGCTTCACTGCGTAAGCAGCCCTTCTGAATACTCAGGGTTAGGGTTAGGGTTAGGGTTAGGTTAGGGCTAGGGTTAGGTTAGGGCTAGGGCTAGGGCTAGGGTTAGGCTAGGGCTAGGGCTAGGGCTAGGGTTAGGTTAGGGCTAGGGTTAGGGCTAGGACTAGGGCTAGGGCTAGGGTTAGGGCTAGGGTTAGGTTAGGGTTAGGGCTAGGGCTAGGGCTAGGGTTAGGTCAGGGTCAGGGTCAGGGTCAGGGTCAAGGCTAGGGCTAGGGCTAGGGCTAGGGCTAGGGCTAGGGCTAGGGTTAGGGCTAGGGCTAGGGTTAGGGTTAGGGCTAGGGCTAGGGCTAGGGCTAGGGCTAGGGTTAGGGTTGGGGCTAGGGCTAGGGTTAGGGCTAGGGTTAGGGTTAGGGCTAGCGTTAGGGCTAGGGCTAGGGTTAGGGCTAGGGCTAGGGTTAGGGTTAGTGTTAGGGTTAGGGCTAGGGCTAAGGCTAGGGCTAGCGTTAGGGCTAGGGCTAGGGTTAGGGCTAGGGCTAGGCCTAGGCACCATCAAAGCTGCATCACATAGGAATCTTCTCCCATCCCAAAGGCCACAGTGCAAGTGGAACTCCTCTCAGGGGCTGGGGCCCCAACATCTGTGTGGAGTCTTTCCATCTGACCAAGCCCCCTTCCCAAAGTGAGGCCAACGCCAGGGGCTAACATGGAAGCTATAGGTGTGGAGGAAACCCAGACAGGGTCACACTTCCATCCTGACCCATCCAAAATCACTGTGATGGTCACGTGAGAGTTGGTGTGGGACCTGAGCTGAAGTGCCAGGGCCAGGGCGGAGTGTCCTCAAAGACGGGCCTCTCTGGGAGTCACTCACTCCCCACCGTGCACAAGCAGACGTGGCCACTGGTTTTGTCTGCAGGGCTTGGGGACATCCTACAAAGTACAGTGGTAGTTTCTAAGCCAGAAGGTCAGGCATTCCTAGAACATTCATCCCACAGGCGGAACTCTGAGAGGGAGTTGGGAAGCAGGCGGGCAGGCAGGGCCCCAGGTGCCTTCCGAAGGGCATGGGTCCRACTCAGCCTCACAGCTCCCGTGCACCAGTGGGAATTGACTTAACACTCCTGAGGATGCAGAAGCCGAGGGAGAAAGGCTCCCTCCGAAGAGCGTGAAAGCCTCCCACAGTCGGGAGGCAAAGGTGGAAGGGCTCAAGGCTGTGTACRGACCTAGAGCGAGGCATCCCTCCACCCACAACTGGGTCCCCCACCTTGTGGGCCTGCGAGAGAAAGCCTCCAAGGATGCTCGCAGTTGGGATACTAGAACAATTTCCTTCAGGAGTATCAGGGAGCACAGGGTAGACCTCAGGTCTTTGCAAAGGTCTGATTGCTTAGGACCCTCTCTTGGGACAAAGTGAGACATCACAGGATGCTGGCTTCCCTTTCTCATCTCCAGTTTGGTAAGAGGGCCAAGGCTGGAAAGCTTTTCGGGTGGCTTTAAGACAACCAGAGCCTTCCTGGGTGGGAAAAGAGCGGCTAGGCAGCTATCATCATGTGGTCGGTGAAGAAGTAGCCGAGGACTTGTGGCGTGGATGCAGGGTGGCACGGGTCTGYACCCCACATCCAGCCTGAGAAGGCACAGCCAGATGAGATCTACCCATGGAGTCTGTGTGGAAAGAGGAAAGCAAAAGAAGGGAGTGGGGGAGGAGAGAAACTTCAGTGCAAAGCAGTTTTGAAGAAGGCCAAGAAAGGCCACTGCCRAATTGCTCTGGAGCGGTGCTTGAGCAGATGCATCCTGGGAAAGTGGAAGGAAAAGTGGGTGCCGTGCTCTAGTGGGAGGCCCCACAGGCCCCGTGCTACAGGGCAAACATGGCACCCGCTGGCAAGAGAGAAAGCCCAGATTGCAGCGACGCTGTCTAGTTAGGGAACATAAACAGCAGGTTCTGGACTCRGCCCAGAGGCAGGCGGTCCTCTAGCCTGTTCAGCGACTGCGTTGGGGGAATCCCCTCACCTTCACTGTGTCCAGTCATACTAGAGGAGAAAGGGGAGGGCGGAGACCAGTCAGGAGCAATGGCAGAATACTGTTTCTCCATTTCGTCTGTATCTTGTTTTGGGTACAGGCTGGCATTAACCAAGCTGGACATACTGGATGTCCTGAGCGAGATTAAAGTTGGCATCTCTTACAAGCTCAACGGGAAGAGGATTCCCTATTTCCCTGGTATGTGAAGCAAAGCAACCCTGAATTTTCTTGGCTTCTGAGTTTTTCTTGGGATATGTCTTGAACATTAGAATAGACATTCACTAATTTTTAGGTGACTAGGAGAGGTCACCTGGTTTTAGTCTCTCAGTTTCTCGGGGAGGCCTGGCCCATCTCTGGAAAGCCCCAGGCCTTCTAGTGGCTTGGCGATGTGTTAGGACAGGGCTGAAAGTTTGCTGGGAGTCCACCCTGGCACCCTCGCTAGTCTCAGAAAGGCCCACCCCCAAGGAAGATGGACAGCCTGGAGACTCAGGAGACATGAGCTGCCCTGAAAACCTTGGGTCTCTAGGAAAATGCATTTCAGAGGAGAAAACCTGCCATGTGGGTGGACTCCTTTTTCTTTTATTTTCTGGTGCTGGGCATAAAACTCAGGGCCTCGCCTGTGCTAACAGGTGCTTAGTCCCAAAGCTGTCTGCTCACCCGAGTGACACTTAGGGTCTGTCCTGGCTCCTGTGCCTCTGGGCCCTGTCCTTTCTTAAACTCAGGGACGTTTTTGTGGCTTTTGGTTTCTTGTGTCTGGAATATGCCCGCCAGCCTCAGGTCAGAGGCAGATCTTGTCACCCGAGACTCCCTCCCCTGCAGCTCGGTACAGGCAAACTGCCTCTTGCTGGCCACTTTGGAGGAAACCCAGACTGTCCTGTCCCTTGGCTTCTGGAGCCACGTGCATCCTTGAGGCCTGGGCGGTTGACCCTACTGACCCCTGACCTCTGAAAGGATGATGCTTCAAGTTCATTGAGTCTTGCTAATGGCTCTGGTCTCTGTGGCAATGTGGAGCACTCAGGAAAGACACTGTCTGGCTCTGAATCCTTATAAAAGGCTGCCCGTTCCAACATCTTCCATTAGCAAGGGGTGCTGCGTCAACTGTGAGCCATGGGGTCCCGCACAGAGTTGGGTGTCCAGAGCAGGAAGCACCATGTACCTTTAAGGGGACCTTGGCTTCAGGATTCTAGAATCCCTTATAATGTCCAGTTGTGCCTTAGAGTTTCCCCGCTGACAACCCTGTGGCTACTCAGAGATGCCAGTGTCTCAGAACTGGTCGTGCTTCCTGGCTGGAAGGGGCACAGCCAATGTTTGAGCCCCACGGCAGTCCCCTGATCAGTGCCCAATGCTGAAAAGCCAGCAGGGCCACCCGTCCTCGGGAGCGTCCTGTCTGCCAGGTCACCAGGTAAGAAGACAGCCATCTGCACAAGTAGGCTTGTCCATGGGGCCCTGCTGAACCACCCTCTCCCACCCACAGCTAACCAGGAGATACTGCAGAAGGTGGAGGTGGAGTATGAAACACTGCCTGGGTGGAAAGCGGACACCACGGGGGCCAGGAAGTGGGAGGACCTGCCTCCGCAGGCCCAGAGCTACGTGCGCTTCGTGGAGAATCACCTGGGTGTTGCAGGTGGGTTCCTCCTACCCCACGCCCTCAGCCTTGGATACGCCGAAGGTCCTGTACCCAACACAAGGCCTAGGGAGAAATAAGAACCCCCAGGCGGTAACCATGTGAATGGAACAGACAAGAAGGGGTGGAGCTAGGAACAGATGCCATCTGGGGTAGGTCATTTCCACGGCTCCAGCCAGTGACTCAACCTAGGGTGTAGCCTAGGGTATAAAAAGCAGGCAGTATGTATGTGCCCTGTCATCCTGATACACCCGGAAGGTTCAGGGTGTACCCCTATGGCTCAGGCTAGGAGAGGCACAGGATAGGAGCTGCTTTCTGCTGCCCTAGGGAGAATGACCCACTCTGGGGCCCACGCTGCAGTTTCCAATGCTCCCTTTCCGGGGCAGGAGAGGTGGCTCAGCAGTTAAGAGCCATGCTGCTCTTGCATGGACCGGGGTTTGTTTGGCTTTCAGTACCCACATGTCAGCTCCCAGCTGCCTGTAACTCCAGTTTCAGGGGATCCTATGTCCTCTTCTGACCTCTGTGGGTACCAGGTGTGTGTGTGTGTGTGTGTGTGTGTGTGTGTTGCACATACATGCATGCAGGCAAAACACTTATACACATAAAATTCTAAAAATCTAAAAANGTGTGTGTGTGTGTGTGTGTGTGTGTGTGTGGTGCACATACATGCATGCAGGCAAAACACTTATACACATAAAATTCTAAAAATCTAAAAATGACTATTTAAAAAAAAAACCAACTCTACTTGGTGAACAGACAGCCGCTTAGCTGGAGGAATGAACAGCCTCGCTGCAATGCTTTTTTTAAAGTGTGTGGGCAGTGTATAGAGAGGCAGATGGCTGCCTCAGGGCTCAGGAACACTGTCTACACTGTGTTTAACATAAGCTTTGTCATTGGTTTAGAGCTCACCCAGTGGGCCCCAGGCTCCACCTCCCTGTCCTGGGATTATCAGGGTATTCCACCAGGCTAGCGCTGTAACCTGGGCTCTTGGGATCAAACTGAAGTTCGTGTGCTTTTGAGGAAGCTCTCATCTCCCCACCCCTCCGAGAAGGGTCTGTGCTCATGGTCTCTCTTCTGTGCTCCACTGCCTTTCAGTCAAATGGGTCGGCGTTGGGAAGTCCAGAGAGTCCATGATCCAGCTGTTTTAGATGGCAAGCAGAAGCCGGCAGGCCACAGCGCAGTGTCCCATCACGAGAGACAGCCGCAGCCAAGACCCTCAGCAGTACCACCTTCAACCAAACAATCGGAAGCTATTTTCCATACTTTTATTTTTCTATGTATGTTTTCAGCTTGGCCCACTGAATTCTACAACAGTTTTAAATGTGTGAAAGCAACACTGTGTACATTTTTAAAAAAAATCTGCTTTTAAAATGAGCCTAAGTGCTCGTAACAGAGGCCTTCAAAGACTGATTGTCACACGGTATGTGTTCAGTTGGAGCCATGTCATAATAAACATAGCCGGGGTCACTGAGCCACCGAGAGGTCATTTACACCAGTCTTGACTCCATCCTTGTTACTTTTAATCACTAGTGACAACCTTCCTCAGTGACCATGGTCTACCTGATGCCCTCCCAGAGAACAAAACCCAAGTAGCTGTATGAGGAGTGTTGYCCCCGGCGCAGGGTCCGTGAGAGGAAAACTGGAAGCAGACAGAAGCGAGATTGCACAAAGTGCACCTTCCTCATGTACAGCAGAAGCGGGAGCCGTTTCCCAGGGTGAGAGAAAAAGGCTTACASAAAGCCAGACAAAAGTGGCTCAAGGTCACCTAACAGGTGCCTGCCTTCAAAACAAAACAAGACTACCACCCCTCAGGCAAWGACGAGTGTCTTCCCAGCGGGATGGCTGAGTGGCGCCCTCCAGAGCCTGGGAGAGTGCCAGTATTACCTGGTGGGCAATATGGGTGCTCTGACCAGAATGGCCATCACCGAGTTCAGCTGGACTCTTACATTTTTACAGAGCTACAGTGTTATGCTTGCTCAGAAAACAAAATGCAGCAAGCTCATGCAGGACAGACTTGGTATATTAGAGTTCCCTGAAGTGACCGTCTGAGGACATTCCAGAGCTGCCAGGGCGTCCAGGAATAACAGTCCTTCCTGCCTCCRGGGACACAGCAGCCCAGACAGCGCCTCATCATTCTAGCCAGACACACTTGGTCACTGTCCCTGGGAACTTGTCCAGACTGAACGAAACACGTCTTAACTAGTACTGCCTTTGCTCTGGGCTCACTTCGCCATCAAGAGGCCTTGAATGATGTGTCAGCATCTGGGGTCCACTTGGCTATCCCCAGCATCTGGGGTCCACTTGGCTATCCCCAGCATCTGGGGTCCACTTGGCTATCCCCAGCATTTGGGGTCCACTTGGCTATCCCCAGCATCTGGGGTCCACTTGGCTATCCCCAGCATTTGAAGTATGCTAGGCTATTCCCGGCATTTGGGGTCTATTAGGTTATCCCCAGCATTTGGGGTACATCAGGCTATCCCCATTCTGGAAACATCTCATTGTGTTTTCGCCTCCATGCCAAAACATGTTAAAAAAAAAAAGGATTTATTTTGAATCACAGTTTCACAGATTTCAGTCCATGGTCGGGCTGGCTCCGTTATTATAGGTCTATGATGAAGCAGAAGTATCGTGGTGGAAGGAAGTGGTCAGGAGAGAGATGGGGATAAGGTACACTTCAAGACACACTCTCGGTGCGCCATTTCCTCCAACCAGGTCTCACGTAAAAACTGATTACCCATGAACTCACTGATGGATTAACCCACTGAAGTTACACCAGTGTCTTAGGGTCTTACTGCTGTGAACAGACACCATGATCAAGGCAACTCTTAGAAGGACAACATTTAATTAGGGCTGGCTTACAGGTTTACATTATCATCAAGGTGGGGGCATGGCAGCATCCAGGCAGGCATGGTCCAGGCAGAGCTGAGAGTTCTACATCTTCATCCGAAGGCAGACAGAAGACTGGCTTCCAGATAGCTAGGACGAGGGTAATAAAGCCCACACCCACAGTGACACACCTACTCCAACAAGGCCACACCTCCTAATAGTGCCACTCCCTGGGCCCAGCATAGACAAACCATCACAGCCATCACGTCCTATTACCCCTCAATCACGACATCATCTGGGGACTTCAACACTTCACATTCATGCCAGAAAGGGAGTCAGACCCAGTGGAACCCCATGGCACAGAATGCACTAGGAAGTGGGGATTCTGGGAAGAAAAAGTCCATTCTCTTAACATGAACAACAGCCTTCCAAGTGGTGGTCCCCGAACCAGCTCGCTGGATTTAAGCCATGCAGTAGGGGACAAACACTTGTCTCCACACAGAGGTGGCGTCCATTCCGTCCATTCCGTCCAGTTACAACCTGGGAAACCACCACGGGGTGGGGGAGGGGTGCCAGGGATGCAATCAGTAGTCACTTCCATCAGGTGTCTGTCACAGCACTTGCCTTGTACACTTTACTTGACCCTTATTCTATTTAGAATCGTGCTCCCTCTTCATGTTGAAAGCCTAACTCCCAAAACCTCAAAATGTGATTGTATCTGGATACAGTTTTTCTGTTTGGTGTTTTGTGACTGGGTCTCTTTAACTAGCTCAGGCTGGACTCCCAACTCACGGAGATCAGCCTGCCTCTGCTTTCTGAGTGCTGGGATTAAAGGCATGAGCGAACACACTGGGCTCTTGGATATAGTCTTAAAGAGTTAAAATTGGTTCCTTGGGGCAGACCTTAATTCAAAGTACTGGGTGTTCTTATGAGATGAGGACACACACCCCTCCGGTAAGCACACCAAAGTTTCTATCTGCAGATTCAGGAAGACAGAGGCCTGCAGAAAACGCAACACTTTGATCTGAGACCTCCATTCTCCAAAATCTGGAGAGTTAGCGGCTGCTGTGTGTACACTCCGGGTCTTCTGTACTCCAAAATGAACACAAAACTTAATGCACCTGAATAACTAACTCTGACGTTCCGATTGTGTGGAAATAAGGACTGAGATAGCCCTCGGCATCACTGTTTTGCCTGTTCAACAGCAAACTCCACCAGCGGACCCACAGGTGACGCCATAAACCCTCAGGCTAGCTGCCTAAAATCAGGCCCTTGGGACACAAAAGGAACTCGCAGGGGAAATGGGTGCCCAGATCCACTAGGAGCCGGGACAAAGCGCGCCACCCTAGTGTTTGGTACTGGTAACTCACCTATCACCGTTGCTCGGCGACAACAGAGCCTTTTGCCTTTTCGTGCGCTGAACCCCGCCCTCGATCTCGTGCTAGTTTATCCAGAGCCCTTGGCACATGAGTCCCGCCCCCAATGCGCTAATCCCGCGCCCGCCTCTTAGTTCTCGGCCTATCCCGAGCTGTGTCATRCACAAGCCCCGCCCCAACATCCCCTCCTCGGCCTATACTATGCCACGCCTTGCGCAGACCCCACCCCGCCGCGCCAGCGCCCTTGGCCTTTTCCCGCGCCCCTGCATTCCACCCACTGCCTCCCTCAGCCTATCCCTCGCCGCTAACTGCATAAGTCCCGCCTCCGCCGTCTCCCCAGCCTATCCCATGCAGCGGCCCGCTTGAGGCGCGCCCCCAGCCTTGCTCCGCTTATCGGGCGCTGCGCCCTCGTCCGCTCGGGCCTCGGCGGCGGTCCGAGTGCGCTGTGACGTCCGTTCGGCGCGCTGTGCGCTGCTGTGGGCTGTGTCTGGTACCCGCTATCATGCCCAAGCGGAGCTGCCCGTTCGCGGACGCTGCCCCGCTTCAACTCAAAGTCCACGTGGGCCCGAAAGAGCTGAGCCAGGGTGTGTTCGCCGAGCGCTACTCGCGCGAGGTTTTCGGTGAGTGTGGACTTACGTGGGTAAGGCGGGCTGCGCCGCACGGGGCCGCGGGAGACCCCAAGCGCGTCGCGAGCTCGCGGTGGAGGCTGCTTCGGGCCGCTCCCGGAGAAATCCGAGTCGRAACCGAGTCCCGCCGAGCGGWCTAGCCTAGCGCGGGACAGGCGGAGGGGCTGGGCCCGAGTGGGCGTGAAGGCGGACGCTGCCCTGAGCCCTCTCAAGTGGACTTTCTAGCGGGTGGATGTTGCTGAGCATTGCTTGGCAGTGATGACTTTCCGGGGCAGGTGTAACGCAGTTTGCCTTAGCTTGGCGCCGTTTACAGCTGTATGATTTGGAGTGGTGCTGCTGTGCCTTTGGAATGTGCGGGAAAACAACCCCCCTACCCAGCCCCAGCGTTTGCCTTTTCCCTTTCTGTACTCTGGGAATGCAAACTCAAGTGCTGAGTCTCGGGGGGCGGGGGGGGGAGGTGATGCGTGAAGCGTGAAGTCTGATCTGCAAAGAGTGTGTCCCCCACCCGCCCCCCAAAATGTAGACATGGCCGGCGTCGCGGCTTGTTTTTGATGCCAGCACTCAAAAGGCAAAGGCATGGGCTATGTAGTGAGATGTCTTAAAACAGCAATGACAAAATGCAAACACGGCCCAGAAAAATGCCTCAGCTCTTTAAAGTGCGGTCTGTGCAAGCCTGCACCTGAGTCAGGTCCCAAGAACATACAGTAGGAGAGAATCGATTCCTGAAAGTTGTCTTCTGACCACACTCATAATAACTAACTCGCCAAGTAAACTTAAATTTTGTTTTAAATGTAAGCATGCAGTTGAAAAGACGAGCTAYRCGTTRATTGGAACCTAACAGCCTGGCTCTACCCTTTTGAGGACTTAGGTCCTGGAGCTCTGGCCAGGGCCCTTCGGAGCCAGYCAGGTCTGGAAAGTGTGCTGGGGTGTTGTATAGTACACACAGTTTGCCAAGCCTCAGCCCACACTCTGGTGGACCCGGAGGCCTTGAGGAGAAAGATTGCTCTCAGCATGGAACTCTTTATTTCCCTTGTTTTCAGACAGGCTTTCACAGTGTGCCTTAGCCTGGCCTTGAACCTAAGTGATTCTATCTTAAAGTAGGAGGCAACYGAGCTGGGAACAGCCAGTCTCTTTGAACTTCTGTTTGTTTCCCAGTGTCACAGGGAGGTCCCTGGGTCTGGTAGGTCTCCCCTGGCTGTATGTGGGATTGAGCATTTCTAGAACCCGAAACAGTGTTTCCCTTTAGCCCCCCMCACCCCACAACCCCCAGCCTAAAGGGAAGCAAGCCACTGTTCCAGGTGTGAGCAGCCACTTACCTGGGATGGTGGGCCGGAGGCCCCAGAACGTTCCTTTGTCAGGGGTCGTCGTCTCTGTCTCCTGTAGTAAAGTTGTTCACTGGCCTGGCAGTGGTTGCAGGGGCCGTTCTACAGCCGTGTCTGTTTTCTGCCTCCTTGGGGCGCTTGCTTTTGAGAATGAATGCTTCTGAGCCAGAGCTTTCTCTGGCACTGAGACAAGCTTAGGGGAGGAGAGTTGGGAGTGTGAAGAGCAGGGACACAAGGCCAGTGAAGTGAGATTAGCTGTGGTCGCTGACAGTGGGTTAAGGGAAGGCGCACCGGAGTTGAGCACAGCCTGGTGTTTGGGCTTGGTGGGCCCTGCCACCTGCTGTGGGAGG
>BDUI01005660.1:19245-37778 GCA_002335545.1 Apodemus speciosus
CAGGAATTCAAGGCCTATACCTAATCATAGTAAAAGCAATATTCAGCAAACCAGTAGTCAACATCAAACTAAATGTAGAGAAGCTTGAAGCAATTCCACTAAAATCAGGGATTAAACAAAGCTGCCCACTCTCTCCCTATCTGTTTAATATAGTATTTGAAGTTCCAGTTAGAGCACTTAGACAACAAAAGGAGGTCAAAGGGATACAAATTGGAAAGGAAGAGGTCAAAATATCACTATTTGCAGATAATATGATTGTATACTTAAGTGACCCTCAAAATTCCACACAGAGAACCCCTTCATCTGATAAACAACTTCAGTGAAGTGATCAGTTATTAAATTAACTCAAATAAGTAGCTTTATTCTACTCAAAGAATAAATAGGCTGAGAAAGAAATTAGGAAAATGACACCCTTMATAACAGTCACAAATAATATTATATACCTTGCTGTGACTCTAACCACACAAATGAAGTATCTGTATGACAAGAATTTCAAGTCTCTGAAGCRAGAAATCAAAGATTTCAGATGATGGGAAGATCTTCCAAGCTCATGGATGGGCAGTATTAATACARTAAAAATGACTATCTTGACAAAAGCAATCTACAGATTCTATGCAATTCCCATCAAAATTCCAACTCAATTCTTCATGGAGTTAGAAAGAGAAATTTGTAAATACATTTGGAATAACAAAATGCCCAAGATAGCAACAATTATTTTCAAGTATAAAAGAACTTCTGGCAGAATCACCATTCCTGATAACAAGCTGTATTAGAGCAATAGTGATAAAAGCTGTATGGTATTTGTTCATAGTGAGGCAGGAAGATAAATGGAATGGAATTGAAGACCTGAAGATGAACCCACACACCTCTGTTCATTTGATCTTTGACAAAGGAGATAAAACCAACCAGTGGGGAAAAAAAGACACAGTATTTAATATATGGTGCTGTTTCAACTGGTGGTCAGCATGTGGAAAAATGGAAATTGACACATTCTTATCTCCCTATACAAAGCTCAAGTCCAAGTGGATCAAGGACTTACACATAAAAACAGATACACTGAAACATATAGAGGAGAAAATGGGGAAATGCCTCGAACACATGGGCACAGGGGAAAATTTCCTGAACAGAACATCTATGCTTATGCCTATGCTCTAAGATCAAGAATTGACAAACGAGACCTCATAAAATTGCAAAGCTTCTGTAAGGCAAAGGACACTGCAATAGGGCAAAATGGCAACCAAAAAAAAAAATGGGAAAAGATATTTACCAATTCTCCATTCCATAGAGGGCTAATATCAAAAATATACAAGGAACTCAAAAAGGTAGATTCCAGAGAATCACATAACCCTATTAAAAATGGGGTACTGAGCTGTACAAAAAATTTAAAATGAAGAATATGGGATGTCTGAGAAGCATGTAAAGAAATGTTCAACATCCCAAGTTATAAGGAAAATGTTAATCAAAACAACCCTGAGATTCTACCTCATACCAGTTGAATGTCTAAAATAAAAAACTCAGGCCACAGCAGATGCTGGCAAGGATGTGGAGAAAGAGGAACACTCCTCTATTGCTGGTCTGATTACAAGCTTGTACAACCACTCTGGAAATCAGTTTGTTAGTCCCTCAGAAAATTGGACTTAGTRTTATCTGAGGACCCTGCTCTACCACTCCTGGCCTTATACTCAGAAGATGCTCCAATGTGTTTTAAGGACACATGCTCCACTATGTTTAGAGCAGCCTTATTTATAATAGCTAGAAGCTGGAAAGAACCCAAATATCCTTCAACAGAGGAATGGAAGCAGGAAATGTGGTATATTTACATAATGGAGTACTACTCAGTATTAAAAATGAAGAATTAATGAAATTCTTACACAAATTGATGGACCTAGAGAATATCATCCTGAGTGAGGTTACCCAATCACAAAAGGACACGCATTGTTTGCACTCCCTGATAAATGGATATTAGCACAAAAGCTCGGAGTACCCAAGATATGGTTCACAGACCACATGAAGCACTCTAAGACGGAAGATGAAAGTGTGAGTGCTTCAGTTCTGAGAAGGTGAACAAAATACTCATAGGAGTAAATATGGAAATTAAATGTAGCACAAAAAATTGAAAAGGCCAACCAGCAACTGTACCATATGGAGATTTATCCCATATACATGGACCAAACCCAGGCACTATTGTGGATTCCAAGAAATGCTTGCTGAAAGAAGCCTGATATCTGTCTCCTGAGATTCCCTGCCAGAGCCTTGCAAATTCTGAGGCAGATTCTGGCAGCCAAACTTTAGACTGAGCACTGGGTCCCCAACGGGCTAGTTAGAGAAAGGACTGAAGGAGTTTGCAACCTCATAGGAAGAACAAAAAATATCAAGTAACCAGATGCCCAAATCCCTGGCCCCAGAGCTCCCAGGGACTAAGCCATCAACCAAGGAATACACATGGTTCCGCTGCATATTCAGCAGAGGANAAAAAAAGACACAGTATTTAATATATGGTGCTGTTTCAACTGGTGGTCAGCATGTGGAAAAATGGAAATTGACACATTCTTATCTCCCTATACAAAGCTCAAGTCCAAGTGGATCAAGGACTTACACATAAAAACAGATACACTGAAACATATAGAGGAGAAAATGGGGAAATGCCTCGAACACATGGGCACAGGGGAAAATTTCCTGAACAGAACATCTATGCTTATGCCTATGCTCTAAGATCAAGAATTGACAAACGAGACCTCATAAAATTGCAAAGCTTCTGTAAGGCAAAGGACACTGCAATAGGGCAAAATGGCAACCAAAAAAAAAAATGGGAAAAGATATTTACCAATTCTCCATTCCATAGAGGGCTAATATCAAAAATATACAAGGAACTCAAAAAGGTAGATTCCAGAGAATCACATAACCCTATTAAAAATGGGGTACTGAGCTGTACAAAAAATTTAAAATGAAGAATATGGGATGTCTGAGAAGCATGTAAAGAAATGTTCAACATCCCAAGTTATAAGGAAAATGTTAATCAAAACAACCCTGAGATTCTACCTCATACCAGTTGAATGTCTAAAATAAAAAACTCAGGCCACAGCAGATGCTGGCAAGGATGTGGAGAAAGAGGAACACTCCTCTATTGCTGGTCTGATTACAAGCTTGTACAACCACTCTGGAAATCAGTTTGTTAGTCCCTCAGAAAATTGGACTTAGTRTTATCTGAGGACCCTGCTCTACCACTCCTGGCCTTATACTCAGAAGATGCTCCAATGTGTTTTAAGGACACATGCTCCACTATGTTTAGAGCAGCCTTATTTATAATAGCTAGAAGCTGGAAAGAACCCAAATATCCTTCAACAGAGGAATGGAAGCAGGAAATGTGGTATATTTACATAATGGAGTACTACTCAGTATTAAAAATGAAGAATTAATGAAATTCTTACACAAATTGATGGACCTAGAGAATATCATCCTGAGTGAGGTTACCCAATCACAAAAGGACACGCATTGTTTGCACTCCCTGATAAATGGATATTAGCACAAAAGCTCGGAGTACCCAAGATATGGTTCACAGACCACATGAAGCACTCTAAGACGGAAGATGAAAGTGTGAGTGCTTCAGTTCTGAGAAGGTGAACAAAATACTCATAGGAGTAAATATGGAAATTAAATGTAGCACAAAAAATTGAAAAGGCCAACCAGCAACTGTACCATATGGAGATTTATCCCATATACATGGACCAAACCCAGGCACTATTGTGGATTCCAAGAAATGCTTGCTGAAAGAAGCCTGATATCTGTCTCCTGAGATTCCCTGCCAGAGCCTTGCAAATTCTGAGGCAGATTCTGGCAGCCAAACTTTAGACTGAGCACTGGGTCCCCAACGGGCTAGTTAGAGAAAGGACTGAAGGAGTTTGCAACCTCATAGGAAGAACAAAAAATATCAAGTAACCAGATGCCCAAATCCCTGGCCCCAGAGCTCCCAGGGACTAAGCCATCAACCAAGGAATACACATGGTTCCGCTGCATATTCAGCAGAGGAKTGCCWTGTCATGTATCAATGGGAGGGGAGGTCCTTGGTCCATTGAAGCTTTGATAGATTCCCCAGTGTAGGAGAATAGAGGTTGGGGAGGTGGCAATGGGGTGGGTGGAGGAACACCCTCATAGAAGCACAGTGAGGAAGATTGGAATTAGGGATTTCTGAAAGGGGGAGAAAGTGGGAAATGGGATAACATTTGAAATGTAAATAAGGAAAATATCCAAAAAGGAAAGAAATACAAAGCAAAGATATTAAAGAAAAAATACTTTTGAGTACTACCACAAGTTTATAAATTGAAGGATCACTTTAAAGCATACTTCAGACTTTCAGGCCCTCATTTTAAGAACAGAAGCCCTAAATATATTTCAAAAATAATTAGGTGGGTTTAGTTTATCAAAGAAATATGAAGTAGCTTAATCCATGTAAATTGGTGTCTTGGTTTAGTAGATGTTTTGAGTACAAAGATTTATCTTGTACAGAACGAGGCTTTAGAAATTTAATGTACTTTAATCCAAAAAACTTTCATTTACTCAGCATCTTTGATGCCTCCTTTATTTATGATTCTTATCATGAGTTCTTAAAAGAATTGAGGGCCAGGGGCCAACATTGAGGGATGTTGGAGTTCCTCAGGAGGAAAAAATATATTAGTGAAAGAGGAGACCCAGGCATGTTTGTAAGGGGAATCGCAAAACTCTGTTGAACATGCATTCAGGTTGGTGCTTCATTTATACATGTTCCATAGAAGAAGGACAGCCTAATGATTAAGAAATACAGATTATTTAATTTTGTCTCCAGACACATTTTTATTTTTCATTACATCTTTGAGGTTAGAAGCTCAATCAAAAATTAGAAAGTACAAATAGAACAGATTTTATTTTTATTATCTATCCTACAACATCAATTCAATGAATTTAAGGAATGTCACCACCAAAGCAAACTTTTTATATATCAGACTGTTTTTAACCTGGCATTATTTGCATTTTTAAATCACCCCAGAYAAATGGAAAATACCTGAAGTGGTCATATCATGAATAGCAAATACCAATATGTAATGTTTTTATTTATATCATGCTATCACATATACTATCATGTAGTAAAAGTTTATTTTAGTCAATCTATCTTATTTACTGATTTCTATTCCTCCATGGGTTTACCATGTATGATGCCCTTTGTTTAAACTACATTTTCAGAGTGTATTGTAAAAAAGTAGTCTAGAGTCAGTTACCAGTTCTCCTGGCCAGTTGGAGTTTGTCAACTATTTCTAAGTTTAACCTGTTCCATCTATAATGTTTTGGTTTGCTTATGGACATATACCCAAGAAAAAGATCCCTGGAGTCCTTGCCTCATTTCAAAATTTCTACCTTTGTGCCTGACAAATGTAAAGGTCTATGCTCTCAGTCAACCATTGGACTGTGCACAGGGTCCCCAATCTAGGATCTAGAGAAAGGACCCATGGAAGAGAAGGGGTTTGTAGCCCCATAGGAAGAACAAAACTATGAACCAACGAATAACCCTAGAACTCCCGGGACTAAACCACCAACCATAAAGTACATATGGAGGGACCCAAGGCTCTAGCCAAATATGAGGAGGGCCTTGAAAGACATCAGTGAAAGGAGAGGCCCATGGTCCTGTGAAGGCTCAATGCCCACGTGTAGGGCAATGCAAGGAGAGGAAAGTGGGAGTGGGTGTGTTTGTGAGTAGGAGAGGTGGATGGGATAGGGTTTTTTGGAGAGGGAACAAAGAAAGGGGATAACATTTGAAATGTAAATAAAGAAAATATCTAATAAAAATAAAAAGTAAACTAAAAATTAAAAGCAGTAAGTTTTCAATGTTTCTAAATATCTAGACATAATTTTCTTAAGAAAAGACATATAATGAATCTTAATGCAGAAAGTTTCCAAGAATGCAAGAGGCAGAGACCAAAACAAAAAGGGAAACAGAATAACAGTGATCCAAGCATTTGGCTGACCTTTGCTGGAACTGTGACAAACAGCTGTCCTACCTTCATGACTTTYACCATTTCTATTGTACATGGCAGTTTCAAATGATAATTTTTGAAGTACTTTWAAAAATCTTTTACTATCTCATCTCTTTTTCAACATATATTTTTTCATTTCTTTTAGCTTCTCCCTTTCCTAAAGAACATGATAATGAAAAGTCGTGTGAGAGCAATTGATGAGGGAAGAAACCYAGATGCAGGGTATGACAWTCTTAATTTTTGGAATTTTCCTCGTGGTCTTGGATTAAAGGTCAAAGTAGGAAGCTATTCTCTGRGTGCTCACCAGGGTCTACAGTTCTCTTTATGTGAGCAGATGATACAATGGCCTACAGGGTTTACAAAGGTGAGTTGTGACTTCTCTCACTGCTCTGACCTATCATAAAAACTAAGGTAATTCTCACTCAGTATCAATAAACATTGAACTACCAATAAGGATCATCACATAAAAACAGATAACATAGAGACTATGACTCATTCCTTGACTCTAATCAATGGATATGTTTACTTTTAACTTTGTTAATGCCCATGCATTTCTTAAAAATAGAATGTCTACTGGTTACTGCCTCAGAACAATGAAAGGTTCATTTTGTCACCTAGATGAAGAAATTACAATAAGGCTAGGTTGCATTTTACTTTCCTAGCCTCTGAAAAGGTATAACGATATGACAAGTTTGTGTGTGTGTATATGTGTGTGTGTGTGTGTGTTTACAATAAGGCTAGGTTGCATTTTACTTTCCTAGCCTCTGAAAAGGTATAACGATATGACAAGTTTGTGTGTGTGTATATATGTGTGTGTGTGTGTRTGTGTGTGTGTGTGTGTGTGTGTGTGTGTGTGTGTTTAAAGCTTGACTTGCTACTTCATATAAATCATCAACAAAAGTGACTGAGTGAAGGGCAGGCTGACTCTGTGAGTTCTCATTATATTGTGGAAAAAGTATGTCTAAAAGCCAGAAGAGGAGATGACATGTTCATAGACCAGAATTAGAGTGAAATTAGAGACCAAAAATTTGGTTGCTCACTCCTATCACTTTTTCATTCTGTGAGTGACAGTAGACTGTTAAAAGTTTGTGGTAGTTCTTATCTCATGTAGGTGCCTGTATAAAACTACTCATGAAGATGTGTAAGATCACTTCCATGATGAATCCAAGACCTCTAAATTTTTAAGTTAACACCAAAAACACTTTCCTTATAAAAGATCCCTGTAGAGACATGTTGAATCTGGATRCATATCATGATTTTCTTGAACACTACCTCAAACACCTGTGCTTGTCAACACCTTCAGGTTGGATAAGACTTAAACATGTGGGCTGTGTAGCTCAAAGCCTGATAAAATTAGTCATATCAAAACATATTAGCTCCAATTGTAAATGTAAGAATTTGAAAACTAACTGCTCTTATACTCATAAATTCTCTATTTACTCCATTTTCAGAGAAGCCCAAGCATTTSCTAATAGCTTTCATTTCTCTTAGATTCCTCAGTCTGTGTGCAGTGAGAGCTGTAGGCCTGGATTCAGAAAAGTTGCCCAGGAAGGCAAGGCTGTCTGCTGCTTTGATTGTTCTCCCTGTGCAGACAGTGAGATTTCCAATGAGACAGGTAAATACATGCTTACAGAGAAGTCTCCTGCTTGTCCTTAGGAGTCTGCTATACCTAAACCAATGTGAAAAGACTGGAGATTATCTCATGGATTTTCTAACCAAGTTAGCAATCCTGTTAGAAAAATTCTAAAAATAATTCTTGAGTTTTCTGATTATAATCAGAAAGCTAGAATGTTTTTTTTGACACAGGTTTCTCTGTATAGCCATGACTGTCCGGGAACTCACTCTGTAGACCAGGCTGGCCTCGAACTCAGAAATCTGCCTGATTGCCTCCCCAGTGCTGGGATTACAGGCATGCACCACCACTGTGCACCACGCTAGAAAACATTCTAATGGAGACATGTTCTCTCTTCTGACAATCTTTTCTGAAAAGCAGCTAGAAAACATTCTAAAAAATTATATTATTGTTCTAAGTAATTCTTGGGATTTCTAACCACAGTAAGAGATCCTGTTAGAAAAAAAATTCTAAAAGAGCTGTTTTCATTCTCCATGGGTATTTTCAACCAAAATCAGAACTTCTGTTCGTATACTCTCTGATCTCCTGGTGGGTCTGTCTTTGAAGATTTATCAGAGGAAATGTGATGATCTCAATTCTGGCCTCAGGAGTGAAATCATTCATGGGAGACCAGCTCTCTCCTGGGCAGGGTTTGGATGTGGAGGGCTGTAGGAAAGCTTTAGCTCTGTGGTGCAAATGGAGACCAGAAGGAATCTGTCCCCAGCTGCTCCACTGTTTCTGTGAGCTATGCACTTGTGGTGGGTCCCTCTTTGGACAGTTATTGGAGAGAAAGTGGTGATCTCAAATCTTGTCTTAGGAATGGGAGCACTCCTCAACCGGTGTCTCTTTATTGTGGAATTGGGTCTGTTGATATAGAGAGATGTTGATGTCCAATGATTGTTGATTTCTATTATTTTCATGTTGGTGATATTTGTGTGTGTGTGTGTGTGTGTGTGTGTGTGTGTGTGTATGTGTGTGTGTGTGTGTGTGTATTCATGCGTGCTTCCCTGTCAGTGTGTATACTAGATGCTATCCAGATAAATCTGTGGGTCCTCTGGCCCAGCAAGGAGTTGAAATCTACCAAAGAGAGAGTGGTGTCTTATTGTGGCAGCCTCTGTTCATTTCCACAGAGGTTGCTACTCTAGAGTGGGGAGACATTGCTATGATATGGGGAATGCTGGCCTTAGCAGGGATGGCAACTTCTGCTTGAGCACAGAGGGGAAGCTGGACAACCATGTCTGTTCCCAAGGAACAAAGCAGAGAGATGATGGGGGGGTTGAGCACAGGTGGGGGACTCTGGAGGGGCTGGGCTGGTATAAAGAACAGAGCCACTAGGTGGGAAGTGACTGTGGTGGGCCAAGGCAGCTTCCACTGTTGAAAGCTTCAGGCAGGAAGTCTTTTCTCCAGGAAATGTAACTATTAGAAGGTTTGGGGTGTTGTTGTTGTTGTTGTGGTTGTTGTTGTTGTTTGAGAGAAAGAGCAGGGAGAAGGCAGGGTTTTTGAACCTGAATGGGATGAGCCTATCTAAGCTTGGGTTTTAAAGTGGTAGACCTGTTTATAATAGTTTGTTGCCTGTATTGTTTCTTTGTGCTTTAGTGGAAAAGTCTTTTGACTAAAGAGGTTATCAAAACCCTCTGGGGTGTCACCTTAGTCTCAATTTTATTTGACTGTTTGAAGACATTTGTCTTGAAATAGTGTTTCTTGAAAAAAATATCAAATGGGGTAGGGAGGAGTGACAAATATGTATATTAGTATAATTTGGGGCACGTCACAGAGCAATATAGTTTTGTAGGAGAGATTTTTTTCTAAGGTTTGAAGATGTCATTTCTTTATTGTCTGAGTTACACTTAAGTTTGAGGCTTGGACTGGGTACCAGTCGAGTGGTTTAGTTTGATTGGAATTAATATTAATGGGGAACGTTTAGGTGTTTTGGGATTTTAGTTCTGTATCAGAGTCTTGAGTAGTATGGGAGGCAGGGGTTGTTTTTGTAAAGGATCCATGAAAATTATGAATTTGTTGTATGGTTGATGGTTGGTGAGGGATTATGGAATTGGGAAGTTTTTGTTTAAGCTTTGGTAGGTCTTTGACTTTTGTGGCTCTGGAAGGAGGGAGGAGAGATACCTCTCCCCCAYTGGGTGGGGGAAGGTAGAGTACAAGGAGAAGTCAATGGAAGTTAGTTGGTTTTTGATGGAGCCCTGTCTTTGGGAGAGAGAAGGAAGATCAGGAGGAATATATGGTTCATTTAGTGTTTTATTGAGGGATTAGGAGGCAGCGCTGGGTAGATTGACTTTATTTTTCTTGTTAGTCAGGTAAGAGCTGTGAGATCTGAAAAGGGGATGACTTTAGAACCTTCATATTTGGCTCATTTGACTGAGGACACTCTGAGGCTATGTTGTTATTAACCTGTCATATTTTAGATGGTCTTAGGTATTGTCAAATTATAGCTAAGATTGGCAAAAATATTACAGGAGAGTTTTTTCTTCTTCTGTATCTCTGTTTTAGATGAGAGAAGTTACTTGAGTCCATCAGTCAGGGCTCGAAATATTATCATTGGCCATATTTGGTGCTATCTGAAGGACTTTTCCCAAAATAAGGAGGCTTGGATTTTGGCTAWTTTTATTTTGTAGGCTTGTAGTAGGGCATATATATCCCTAATCTGGGCTATTTTTTATGTGATGACACATTATCCACGAGAGAAAGGAGGATAAATGTCTTATCCAAAGGGAACGTTCCTTTGTCCTGTTTGCTTTGGGGGAATTTTACAGAGGTCTAAAACACTAAGCCTTTCTGCTGATTTAAGAACTGGCAGCCACCCTGTGGCTTGGAAGTGGCTGTTGTGTTATCAGTTTATTTTTTTTGTTTTTGTTTTAAGAAGAACTTAGATAGGGAGCCTTTCATCAAGGTCTATTATGGGCTGTGGAGTTTTAAACAGGGGCTAGTGGGACCTACAGCCAACACCAGAGAATAGCTCAGGCCAGAAGACTTTAGTTGTTCCTTTATCTTCCCTAAATCTATAGGAAGGCACTTTGTCTCTAGTGTTAGGGTTGGGGAGGAATACTCACCTTCCCTTCATATTTTTTTTATTGTGGCTTCTGTTCTTGGCCAATGTGGTTGCCAGTTGTCAGTCTATATTACTAGTCTGTATACATTATCCAAAGGGATCTGTGCAGGCTCTTCCCTGGCTAGACTGATAAAAACATTATACTCTCTGGAAAGGAGAGTCAGTTCAAGACAGCCACTGCTCTCTTCTGTGGCTGTTGCCACTCTAGAGCAGAAAGACACTACTACAAGGCAGATTGTCTGGCACAGAGAGGACCATCTCTGCTCATCTGCCTCTACTGATCTGACCTCTTGCAGTGCTCTGGAGTCAGTGCTTCTGGCAAGATCTCTATTCCTCAGGAAGTGTTACAACTCTTACATGAGAAAAGGTCTCAGATGATCCTTGATAGAATGTTTTTCATACCTTTAGTCTTACTGGATAGGGTCTTACATGCATTTTAAGGTAGGTTGGGGTCTGACAACAGATGCTTCTTATTGGCTTGTTCTGAGATGTTAGGAATGCCTCATCTACATATAGAGGAGCTTGGAGTGCTGCCCCTATGTGACTGATTGTCAGGATCCTCTCCATGGGGGGCTGTGGCACATGACGGAGGCATGGTCAGGAACAGTTGAAACACAGATCATACTCTGGTATGAAATTCTAGGGCTTCCAAAACCACTCACCTTCACCAACTTTCTTGACATGGTCTACTGCCCCACACTTCCCTTATTTTGTTTACATTGGTGTAGAATCACTTATTACCTGTGTTTTCATGTGTAGTGAACTTCCTTGGGTTGGAGTTTTCCTTCTAGTAATTTCTATAGTGCTAGATTTATGTATATGTATTGTTTAAATTTGCTTTTGTTTTAAAATATCTTATTTTCTCCATCTATGGTGTCTTAATTAAAGTTCTACTGGGCATAGTATATTCTAGGATGGCATCTGTGATTTCTTAAAGGCTGTAAGATATCTCTCTTTTCATACCCTTTTAACCTTCAGAATCTCTGTTGAGATTGAGAAGTCAATGTAATTCTAATAGGCTTTTATATGTCACTTGGCATTTTTCTCTTACAGCTTTTAATATTCTTTCTTGGTTTTGGAGATTTTGTGTTTCAATTATTATGTAGTAAGAGTATTTTCTTTTCTGGTCTGACCTAATTGGTATTGTATAAACTTCTTTTATGATTATAGGCATCTGCTACTTTAGCTTGAGGAGCTTTTCTTCTATGATTTTGCTGAAAATATTTTTGCGATCTTTGGAGCTAATATTCTTCTCCTATTCCAGTTTTTCTTAGGATTGGCCTTTCTTAGATGCTCTGTGTCAGGAATTTTGTAGATTTCCTCAGAGTGTGTTGTTGAAGTCTCCCACTACTTTTTGTGTTATATTTTTTGAATATAATCATTTACATTTCAAATACCAAAAGCTTTCCTGGTTTCCCTCCTCCCCCAAAACCCACAACTGCTCCTCCAACTCTCTGCCTTCAAGTATATGCCCCTCCACCAGACCCACTCCAACCTCCCCCAGGTCCTCAATTTCCCTTTGTTGGGGCATCTATTGAGCCTTCACCTGACCAAGTATCACTCCTCCCACTGATGCCTGACAAGGGAAGTCTCCCACTATTATTTTGTGAGGTGCATTGTGTACTTTGAGGTTTATTCAAGTTTCTTTTATCAATGTCAGTGCCCTTGTATTTTGATCTTAGATGTCTAGAATTGATAGTATATCTTGGTAGAATTTTCCTTTGACCAGAATGAAGTGTCCCTCCTTATCTTTTTTGATAACTTTTGATTGAACGTTGATCTTATTCAATATTATGGCTATTCCAACTTCTTTCTTGAGACCATTTGCTTAGAAAATTGTTTTCCCATCTTTTACTCTAAGGTAGTGTCTGTCTTTGTCACTGAGGTTCATTTTTTATGCAGAAAAATACTGGGTTCTGTTTACATATCCAGTCTGTTAGTCTATGTGTTTTTATTCAGGAATTGAGTTCATTGTTGTTACAAGATATTAAGGAAAAGTGATTGTTACTTCCTGTTATTTTTGTTGTTAGAGATGGAATTATGTTTGTGTGGCTATCTTTTTTTGGGTTTGTTGAAAGATTAATTTCTTGATTTTCAAAGCTGTCATTTCCCTCCTTGTGTTGGTGTTTTCCATCTATTATCCTTTGTAGGGTTTGATTTGTGGAAAGATATTTTGTAAATTTGGTTCTGTCATGGAATATCTCATTTTCTCCAACTATGGTAATTGATAGTTTTATTGGTTATAATAGTCTGGGCTGGCATTTTTGTTTTCTTAGGGTCTGTATAATATCTGCCCAGGATCTTCTAGCTTTCATAGTTTCTGCCGAGAAGTCTGGTGCAATTCTGATAGGTCTGCCTGTCTATGTTTCTTGACATTTTTAGCTTATTGCTTTTGATATTCTTTCTTTGTTTAGTGCACTTGTTATTTTGATTGTTATGTGATGGGAGGAATTTCTGTTTTGGTCCAGTCCATTTGGAGTTCTATACACTTCTTGTTTGTTCATAGTCATCTCTTTCTTTAGGTTAGGGAAGTTTTCTTCTATAATTTTGTTGAAGATATTTACTGTCCATTTAATTTGGAAATCTTCACTCTCTTCTATACTTATTATCCTTAGGTTTGGTATTCTCAATGTGTCCTGGATTTCCTGCATATTTTGGGTTAGGAGCTTTGCACCGTTTGTGTTTTCTTTGTCTGTTGTTTCAGTGTTTTCTATGATATCTAGTGCACCAGAGATTTTCTCTTTTATCCCTTGTATTCTGTTGGTGATGCTTGCATCTATGAATCCTGTTCTCTTTCATAGGTTTTCTAACTCTAGGCTTGTCTCCCTTTGTGATTTCTTTTTTTCTATTTCCATTTTTAGATCTTGGATGGTTTTGTTCTCTTACTTTGCCTGTTTTATTGTGTTTTCCTGTAATTCTTTAAGGGACTTTTGTATTTTCTCTTTAAGCACTTCTACCTGTTTACCGGTGTTCTGTATTTCTTTTAGGGAGTTATTTATTTGCTTTTTAAAGTCCTTGATCATCATCATGAGAAGTGATGTTATATTTGAATGTTTCATTTCTGGTGCAATGCTGTATCCAGGACTTGCTATGGTGGGAGAATTGGGTATGATGATGCCACGTTACTTTGTTTTCTGCTGCTTATGTTCTTAAGCTTGCCTCCTACCTCTGTTTATCTCTAGTGCTACCTGCTGTTGCTATATCTGACTGGAGCCTGTCCTTCCTGTGATCCTGGCTATGTCAGAATTTCTCAGAGTCCTGCTGTCTCTGTGATACTGTGATTCTATGATTATGTGATTCTGAGATCCTGAGTGTGTCAGAGCTCCTGGGAGTCAATCTGTCTCTGGGACCCTGAGATCCTGTTGTGACCAAGCTCCTGGGACCCTGGGCTTCTGTGATCCTGTGATCTTTGTTCTGTTAGAGTGTCTGGGAATGGAGTTTCCTCTGGGTTTTGTGGGACTGGCTGCTCCAGAGGCAAAACCTAATTTTAAAGTGAAGTGTTATCCTTAGATAAATTAGTTAATGAAACAGATATCATGTTCCTTAATTAAGTCAAAGATAGAATTCCACTCTTGAAGCATACATTGTACATTTAAAAAGGAACAGCAAATGCTTCTAATAGAAACAAAGGGATGATTTGTGAATGTGTAAAAAAGTTTGAAAAAATTAGTAGAGTCCCAAGGTCATTAAAGAAAAAAAAAACCAAGGTATCAAAAGAGATATTTGATTATTCTGAAAATAAACTTGATAAATGTCCACTCAAAATAGTAAAACGTAGACAATTTATCCATTGATGAGGTGAAAGTTTTCAGAAATACACAAAGGACTGATGTAATAGAAACTCAAGCCACTGGTTGGTCGGGGTTCCTGCATTCCAGGAATATGACGTTATAATCTGAGGTACATTTGATTCAAGGTAAAACTCACAAATGTATAAGAGCAGAGTATTCAAAACCTATTTTTAATACCTAGTAATAGTTTTCTCCTTACATGTTAACAACTGTCATTGCTCAAAGTAACAACATAATACTAGTGAAGTATTTAAGCTTTAAGAATGTAATGGCATTTATTAGTACGAAATCATTCAGACTGTTAACCAAATTGGAGTATCGAAGGGATTTTCTGAAAATAAAAAAAAAAATATGGGTTCCAAATCAGAGAATACCATTTAAAAACCAAATTTTAAACAATACTGACAGTATTGTAGAAAATGGTGTTCATGAATTAAACAGTTTTTTACAAGGTGATATCAGAATCAAATTGTAATAATACAATATTGATCTGAAATGTGATGACACATAAAATAAATGCAACAGTGTCACAAGTTGAGGCAAAGCATACAATAACAAACCTAAGGCAATGAGCTTTTGTAATTTTTGTCAAGATAGGCAAAAACTACTGTACAGATTTGAAATAATTCGTAGAGTACTTAAAAATGTCTTTCTGAAACAATAAAGAAAGGTTATACAGGAATCACTTCAGTAACCTTGGGGTAATTAATATATTAGTGGGGAAGGGAACACTTGAAAGTCAACTCACAGTCACTTTCATTTCTGAACAGATATGGGTCAGTGTGTGAAGTGTCCAGAAACTCACTATGCCAACTCAGAGAAGAACCAATGTCTCCAGAAATCTGTGAGCTTTTTGTCCTATAAAGAGCCCTTGGGGATGGCACTCACCATCACAGCACTGTGCTTCTCAGTACTCACAGCTGTGGTTCTTGTAGTATTTGTGAAGCACAGAGACACACCCATTGTCAAAGCCAACAACCAGGCTCTCAGCTACATCCTATTATTGACACTCTTCATCTGTTTCCTCAGTTCCTTGCTCTTCATTGGCCAGCCCAGCACAATCACCTGCATCTTGCAGCAGACAACATTTGGAATTTTGTTCACTGTGGCTCTCTCCACAGTGTTGGCCAAAGCTATTACAGTCGTTATTGCATTCAGGGCCACTGTTCCAGCTAGAATGGTGAGGTGGTTAATGGTATCAAGAGCCCCTAATTTCATCATTCCCATCTGCACACTGATCCAACTYRTTATCTGTGKRATCTGGCTSGTTACTKCTCCACCYTTCAYTGATCAAGATACTYATGYTGAACATGGTCAYATCATCATTGTGTGCAACATGGGTTCAACAGTTGCCTTCCACACTGTCCTGGGATACCTCTGCTCCTTAGCACTTGGGAGCTACACCATGGCCTTCTTGTCCAGGAATCTACCTGACACATTCAATGAAGCCAAGTTCCTGTCATTCAGCATGCAGGTATTCTTCTGTGTTTGGATCACTTTCCTCCCTGTCTACTATAGCACAAAGGGGAAAGTCATGGTGGCTATGGAGGTGTTCTCCATTTTGGCTTCCAGTATAGCACTTCTTGGTTTGATCTTTGCCCCCAAGTGCTACATTATTTTGTTAAGGCCAGAAAAGAACTCCTTTCTTGGCATCAGGCACAAAAAACATTCAAGAAGGAATATCCATTTAAATTTAGTTAAAGATGAAAATTTATCTGTGAGAGTAAATTAAATATTATGGTTTAAACCAGTTTCACAGCATTATAAATATCTTATTTATGTATAATATGATGGATGTGATTGTATACATTCATAATTTCTTTATCTAATTATATTAAACTCTCTTTGTACTGAAATCATTAGTTTTATTCTATGTTTTAGATTCATTATATGTTTTTTGTAACATAGTTTCACTATGTTCTCTCGCTGTTGTACTGTCCCATAATTATTCCAGTATGGCATAAACTGATGGATAGAAATTGCTTTTCTCTGCATTCAAAGAACTGCTGTGGAAGATGTGTCACCATGTCCACAATGTTGGATTCATTTTGCACTTCTTTCATTACAAAAATCATTTGATTAATTTTTTTGTTTTTTTTGATTCCAGAATATTCTATTATATTCTATTCTGTAAACAGAATATTATTAGAGCAAAGCATCTCTCAAGATTCAATTTATCAGGTTCTTATTTCCAGTGATCAGAAAAAAATAATGCCATGGTTTTGAATAACAGTGGAAGTTCCCACTATTTTAATGGTTGTTACATGAGGAGACATGAAACTTCTTTCTCTGGGGAACTACAAAATATGCCTGAGTTTTGTCTAGCATTTGTTTATTAAATTAGAGCACAGGAAAAGGATGTAAGTGGCTGAGAGGCATGCAAGTTCTGTTCAGATAATGAGAGCATTATTGAAGATGGAGTTATTATATTCTATAGCAGAGGTAAAGCAGAGGCTATATACTTCATTGAAAAACTAAAAATCTTCCTTTTTTAATTGTTTTTTTATTTATTTACATAAAAAATACTGTTTCCCTTCCTGCTTTCCCCTCCACAAATCCTTTCCCTTTCTTCTATACCCTATAATGGTACTCCTCTGCCCTCCCACACACTCTTGCTTCGAGGCCTAGCATCCCCCTTCTCTGGGGCATCAAGCTTCCAAAGGAACAAGGGCACCCCTCCTGTTGATGTCAGATAAGGCAGTCTTCTACATATGCACCTGGAGCCATGGGTCCCTCCATGTGTACTCATTGGTTGGTGGTTACTCCTTGAGAGCTCTGAGGGTTCCAGCTGCTTGATATTGTTTTTCTATGGGCTCGCAAAACTTTTCAGAACCTTCAAATCTTCCCCTGACTCCTCCATTGGAGTTCCTGTGATCAGTCTGATTGTTGGCTGCAAGAACCCACATCTGTATTTGACAGACTCTGGCAGATCCTCTCAGGGGACAGCTGTACCAGGCTTCTGTCAGCAAGTGCTTCTTGGCATCAGCAATAGTGTCTGGGTTTGGAGTCTGCAGATTGGATGGGTCCCTAGGTGGTGAAAGGCCAGTCTCTAGATGGCCTTTCCTTCAGCCTCTGCTCTACTCTTTGTCCCTGCATTTCCTTTACACAAGAGCAATTTTGCGTTAATAATTTGAGATGCATATTTGGCCCCATTCCTCAACTGGAGACCATGCCTAGCCACTGGATATGGTCTCTACAGGTTCTCTCTCCCCTTTGTTGGGTAATTTGGTTAGTGTTATCCCAGATGGGTCCTGGGAACCTCTTGTTCCCTGGCATCAGGGACTTTCTAGTGGAAATCCCCAGTTCCACATCCCCCACAGCTACACACCTCCATTCTATTTCCTGACCCTCTTCATTTCTTCACCATGTCCTTTCACACCCAATCTTGTCCCCCTTTTGTCTTCCCACTCCTTTCTCTCTCCTAGGTCCCTTCCACTATCTACTGCCCCTGATTATTCCCCCTTTTTAGTAGGACTGAATGTTCAACATTTTGCTCTTCCTTCTTCTTGTGCATCTTATGGTGTGTCAGTTGTATCATGGGTATTCCAAGATTTTTGGCTAATATCCACTTATAAGTGAGTATATACCATGGTGTTCTTTGGTGATTAGGTTACTGTACTTAGTATGATATTTTCTAGTTCTACCCATTTGCCTGTAAAACTCATGTTTCCATTGTTCTTTATTTTTTATTTTCTATATTCTTTGTTTACATTCCAAATGCTTTCCCCTTTCCCAGTTCCCCCCTCATCATATGTCCCATAAGCCCTCTTCCCTCTACCCATTCCCCAATCACCCCCCATTTCTTTGTTCTGGTATTCCCCTATAATACTGGATCAAGTCTTTTCAGGACCAGGGCCCTCTCTTTCCTTCTTCTTGGGAATCATATGATTTGCTAAATGTGTCTTGAGTATTCAGAGCTTCTGGGCTAATTAATATCCACTTATCAGTGACTGGATTTCATGTGTATTCTTTTGTGATTGGGTTACCTCACTTAGGATGATATTTTCCAGTTACAACCATTTTCCTAAAAATTTAATGAATTCATTGTTTTTAATTGCTGAGTAGTA
>BDUI01005660.1:38349-53520 GCA_002335545.1 Apodemus speciosus
AGAACTCCTACAGCTGATAAACAACTTCAGCAAAGTTTATTATAAAATAAACTCAAGCAAATCAGTAGCCTTCCTATACTCAAAGGATAAGCAGGTTGAGAAAGAAGTTAGGGAAATAACACCCTTCACAATAGCCACAAACAATATAAAGTATCTTTGCGTGACTCTAACCAAACAAGTGAAAGATCTGTGACAGGAACTTCAAGTCTTTGAAGAAAGAAATCGAAGAAGACCTCAGAAGATGGAAAAATCTTCCATGCTCTAGGATTGGCAGGATTAATATAGTAAAAGTGGCCATCTTGCCAAAAGCAATCTACAGATTTAATGCAATCCCCATCAAAATCCTAAATCAATTCTTCATAGATTTAGAAAGAGCAATCCTCAAATTCATCTGGAATAACAAAAAACCCAGTAGAGCTAAAACTATTCTCAACAATAAATGAACTTCTGGGGGAATCAATATCCCTGACCTCAAGCAGTACTACAGAGCAACTGTGTTAAAAACTGCATGATATTGGTACAGTGACAGGCAAGTAGRTCAATGGAATAGAATTGAAGTCCCGGGAATGAACCCACAGAATTGTGGTCACTTGATCTTTGATAAAGGAGCTACAACCATCCAGTGGAAAAAAAGATAGCCTTTTCAACTAATGGTGCTGGTTCAACTGGAGGTCAGCATGCAGAAGAATGTGAATTGATTCATTCTTATCTCCTTGTATTAAGATCAACTCCAAGGGGATCAAGGACTTCCACATAAAACCAGACACACTGAAACTAATAGAACAGAAACTGCGGAAGACCCTTGAGGACATGGGCACAGGGGGAAAGTTCCTGAACAGAACACCAATAGCTTATGCTCTAAGATCAAGAAATGACAAATAGGACCTCATAAAATTACATAGTTTTTGTAAAGCAAAGGACACCATCAGAAGGATAAAACAGCAACCAACTAATTGGGAAAAGATCTTCACCAACCCCACATCCAACAGAGGGCTAATATTCATTGTTCTTAATAGCTGTATTGTATTCCATTGTACAAATCAATTACATGTTCTGTATCCACTTTTCCACAGTAGGACAATTTGGAGGTCGTGAGGAATGAAGCCCTGAGGGACAGAAGAATGAATGGAAACAGGCAACTTCATGAGTTGGGGTGGGAGAACATTCTAGAATATACCAGAGACCAGGAATGTGTGAAATGCTCAGAAATCAAAGGGACCTTAGATGAAATGCCCAAAAGTGGGGACAGTGAATTTGTAGAGTCCACCTCCAGGAAAAAGACAGGGCATCAACTGTAGGGTTAGGTTTGATATCCCACAGTCAAAAACTCTGACCCATAATTGTCCATGTCTAAAAGAACTTCAGGGTCAAATGTGGAGAAAAGACTGAGGGAAAGGTGGTCCAGACTGGCCCAACTTGGAATGCAGCTCAAGGGGAGGCTCCAAGGCCTTGTGATGGTGTGCTTACAGATAGGAGCCTAGCATGGAGCCCCTCCAAGAGGTCCAACAAGCAGCTGAAAGAACCAGATGCAGATATTAACACCCAACCAATGGACAGAAGCTGTTGACCCCTATGGTTGAATTAAGTAAAGGCTATAAGAAGCTGAGGAGAAAAGCAACCCCATATGAAGACCAGCAGTCTCAATTAACATGGACCTCTCAGACACTGAGCCACCAACCAAGCAGCATACACTAGCTAATATGAGGCCCTGACATATATATAGTGGAGGACTGCCTGGTCTGGCCTCATTGAGAAAAGAAGCACCTAACCCTTGAGAGACTTGAGACTCCAAGGAGGAGGGAGATATCATAAAGTATGGTGGTAGGATAGAGATATCATCTTGGGGATAGGAGAGGAAAAATGGTATGAGGAATTGTCAGAGGGTGGACAAGAAGGGGGATAACGACTGAATTGTAAAAAAAATTAAACAAGAATAACAACAGTAATAATAATAATGAATGAGAATGCAAACTAAAATATTAGTAATCCCCCTTCTACTAAAATCTTATACTCTGCCTTCTAATAAAATGTTCAAGATACAGATATAATGTTTTCACATGAATTTCTGCAGAAGCACCTCTACTATGAAGGAGTCATATACTAGTACATTACAAACTCTACATCTAAAGGCCTTTGATAAGGAGCTTTTATCTTAGATGGAAAGAAATACTGAGCTTCCAGTATCTGTCTGCAGCCTGGAGCTGTCCCTGTGCTACAGCCTCCCACAACCCCAATCACACTCAGAGAAATCTTGACCCTAAGGAGTGCTGACACACCCATGCTCACAGACTCACAGGAGGGAGAAGCTCCAGTCAGAGACATCAAGGCCAGTTAATTACAAAAATAACCAGATGGCTAGAGGCAAGTTCAAGAACATAAGCAACAGAATCCAATGCTACTGGGCTTCACTAGAATCCAGTTTCCCAAAACAGCAAGCCTTGGATACCTTAATACACCTGGAAAGCAAGAGTCAGATCTAAAATTCCATGTCATGTTAATGTTAGAGGACTTTAAGTAGGACATAAATGACTGCCTTAAAGAAATACAGGAGAACACAGGTCAACAGGTAGAACTCCTTAAAGAGGAAACACATAAATTCCTTAAAGAAATACAGGAAAATACAACCAGATGAAGGAATTGAACAAAACTATCCAACACCTAAAAAATGCAAATAGAAATAACAAGGAAATCACAAAGGGAGACAACCCTGGAGATAGACAACCTAGCAAGGAAATCAGGAATCATAGATGCAAGCATCAACAACAGAATATGAGAGATGGAAGGCAGAACCTCAAGTGTAGAAGATACCATAGAAAACATTGATACAACAGTCAAGGAAAATGCAACATGCAAAAAACTCCTAACCCAAAATGTCCAGGAAATCCAGGACACAATGAAAAGACCAAATCTACAAACAATAGGTATAGAAGACAGCAAAGACTTCCGACTCAAATGGCCAGTAAACATCTTCAACAAAATTGTAGAAGAAAATTACCCCAACCTAAAGAAAGAGATGTCCATAAACATACAAGAAGCCTACAGAGTGCAAAATAGATGGGCCAGGAAAGAAACATTTTGTTTAACATAATAATTATACCACCAAATGCACAGAACAAAAAAAATGTTAAAAGCAGTAAGGGAAAAAGTCCAAGCAATATATAAAGCCAGACCTTACAATATTACACCAGTTGTAAGGGAAAAAGCCACATAACATATAAAGGCAGACCAATCAGTATTACACCACACTTCTTAACAGAGACTCTAAAAGCCAGACAATCTTGGGCAGCCACCATACAGTTCCTAGGAGAACAAAATGCCAGCTCAGGTTACTATACCCAGTAAAACTCTCAATTATCATAGGTGGAGAAACCAAGATAGTCCACGAGAAAACCAGAGTTAAACAATATCTTTCCATAAATCAAGCCCTACAGAGGATACTAGATAGAAAATTCCAACACAGGGAGAAAAACTACGCTTAAGAAAAAACAAGAAATTAATCTTCTTAAACCCAAAAGATGTGAGCCACAGAAACATAATTCTACCTCTAACAACAAAAATAACAGGAAGCAACAATCATTGGTTCTTAAGGCCACTGAATCTTTTAACATCAATGGACTCAGTTCCCCAATAAAAAGACATAGACAAACAGACTGGCTATATAACCAGAACCCAGCATTTGTACCTATTTTCATTTTTCTACTTACAGACTTCCAATGAGACCAGCATCATTTATTGAAGTTGTTTTCATTGTCTCCATTGTATATTTTTGCCTTTTTTGTCAAAGATCAAGTGTCTGTAAGTGTGTGGTTTGATGTCTGGGTCTTCAATTCTTTACCATTGATTAATCTTCCTGTCTCTGTAACAGTACCATGCAGTTTTTATTGCTCTTTAGTATAGCTTGAGGTCAGGGATGGTGATTCCACCAGAAGTTCTTTTATTGTTAATAATTGTTTTCCATATTCTGATTTTTTGTTTATTTTTTGTTTGTTTTTCTGGATGAATTCGCAAATTTATTTTTCCTTGTCTTTGAAGAACTGTGTTGGGATTTTGATGGGGATTGCATTGAATATGGAGATTACTTTTGGTAGGGTCGCCATTTTTACTGTGTCGATTCTAGCAATCCATGAGCATAGATCTCTCCATTTGGTTTGAGTTACACTAAGATATTTTGTATTATTTGTGACTATTGTGAAGAGTGTTTTTTCTCTAATGTTTTCTGAGCCCATTTATCTTTTGTGTAAAGGAAGGCTACTGGATTTTTGTTGTTAATTTTGTATTCAGCCACTTTGCTGAAGTTATCAATGTTTGACCTTGTCTGGGAGAGTTTTGGTGGCCACACACACACACACACACACACAAACATAGTATCATTTCATCTGCAAATCGTGATACCTTGACTTCTTCTTTGCCAATTTGTATCCCCGTAATTTCTTTTTGTTGTCTTATTGCTCTAGCTTGACCTTTGAGTACKTATTGAATAGATATGGAGAGAGTGGGAATCCTTGTCTTGTCCCTTACTTTAGTGGGAGTTCTTCAAGGATCTCTCTATTGAATTTGATATTGGCTGTTGGTTTGAAGAAAATTGCTTTTATTATATTTAGGTATGGGCCTTGAATTCCTGATATCTCCAATACTTTTAACATGAAATGCAGTTTTATTTTGTCAAATGATTTTTCAGCATCTAAAACATGATCATGTGATTTTTTTCTTTGACTTCATTTATATAGTGGATTATGTTAATAGATTTTCATATATTGAACTAACCTTGAATCCCTGGGATGAAGCCTACTTGTTCATGGTAAATTATGCTTTGCAAGAATTTTATTGAGTATTTTTGCATCAATATTCATAAGTAAAATTTGTCTGAAGTTCTCTGTCTTTTTCTCTGTCCTTGTATGGTTTACATGTTAGAATAATTGTGGGATCATAGAATGAATTAGGTAGTTTTCCCCCTGTTTCTATTTTATGGAATATTTTGAGGAGTGCTACATTGTCTTGTTAAGGCCAGAAAAATACCTCCTATTTTGGCATCATGCACAAAAATAAAAACCAAAAAAAAAAAAAAAAAAAAAAAAAAAAAAAAAAAAAAAAAAAAAAACCACAAAACCATTCAAGAAGGAATATCCACTTAATTTTAGTTAAAATTAAAGTTTATTATTGATAATAAATTAAATATTATGGTTTAAACCACTGCTATAGCATTATAAATGACTTATTCAGATATAATATGTTATGATTGTATATGCTCATAGTTCCTCATCTACTTGTATTAAACTTGTTTTGTACTGAAACTATTAGTTTTATTTTATGTTTTAGATTCATTAAATGTTTTTTTTGTAACAGAGTTTCAGTAGGTGCTCCTGTTGGCCTATTGTCCCATAATTATACCACAGTGTATATAAAGTGCTTTTCTCTGCACACAATGTGCTGCTGTGGAAGATGAGTCACCACATTAAGCCATATTGCATTCATTTTGTACTTCTTTCATTAAAAGAATTCATGGGATTGATTTACTTGATTTTGGGCTCCAGGATATTCTATTATATTCTACTCTGTAAAGTGGACATTATGAGAGGAAAGTGTCTCTTAAGATTAAATTTAACAGTTTCTTATATTCAATGATCAGGAAAAATTGCCATGGTATAGAATGACAGTAGAAGTTCCTTCCATTTTAATATATCATTATATTTTACGTGAGAGAAAATGAAGCCTCTTACTCTGGAGAACTACAAAAGATGCCTGAGTTGGGACTTGCATTTGTTTACAAACTTAGAGCTTGGGAACAGGATGTGAGTCACTTATCAGGTATTTCATAGGCTATTATGATTACACTGCATTGGAGAGAGGTATGCAGGTTCAGCTCAGATTATAAAGTGTGTAGTCAAAGACAGAGCTACTAAAATTCTACAGCAGAGGTAATATTAAGGTTATATAATCCTTTAAAAAAAGTAATGTATTTTTATTTAATTGGTTATTTTATTTATTTACATTTTAAATGTTGTCCCTCTTTCCAGTTTCCCCACCATAAACCTCCTATACCATACCCTGTCTGCCCTGCTTCTATAAGGGAGCTCCTCCACACATATACCCACTCTCACCTCAAAGCCCTAGCATCCTCCTTCATTGAGGCATAGAGCCTTCATAGTACCAAAGGCCTCTGCTGCCACTGATACCAGACAAGGACATCCTCTTTTGCATATTCATCTGGAGCCATGAGT
This sequence comes from Apodemus speciosus, assembly GCA_002335545.1. Classification (NCBI taxonomy): domain Eukaryota; kingdom Metazoa; phylum Chordata; class Mammalia; order Rodentia; family Muridae; genus Apodemus; species Apodemus speciosus. Next base: position 44,568 of record BDUI01005660.1, read on the forward strand.
CCCTCCATAAATACTGGTTTGTTGGTGGTTAATCCCTGGGAACTCTATGGGTTCTGGAAGTTTGCTATTGTTGTTCTCCCTATGGGGTTGCAAACCCCTTCAGCTCCTCCAGTCTTCCCCTAATTCCACCATTGGGATCTCTGTGCTCAATCTGATGGTTGCCTGGGAGCATTCACATCTTTATCAGTCAAGATTTAGCAAAGCCCCTCAGGGGACAGCTATACTAGGCTCCTGTCAGCGAATCTTTCTTGGAATTAGCAATAGTATTTGGGTTTGGTGTTTGCAGATGGGATGGATATCTAGGTGGGGCAGACTTTGGATAGCCTTTCCTTCAGCCTCTCCTCCACTCTGTCCCTGCATTTCCTTTCTACAGGAACAATTCTGGGTTAAAATTTTTGAGACACCTTAACTGGGAGACACCTTAACTGGGAGCAGTGCCTAATCAGTGGATATGGCCTCTAAAGGTCCTCTCTTCACTTTGCTGTGTATTGCAGTTAATGTTATCCCTGTTGGGTCCTAGGATTCTCTTGCTTCCTGGCTTCTGGGACTTTCTACTAGCTACACCCAGTTCAATCCCCCCAATCTTTCACACCTCCATTCAATTTCCTGATCCTATGTAATTATCCCCCATTTCCTCTTACACCTGATTCTGTCCCCCTTTTTTCCACCTATGTCCTCTCCCTCCTAGGACCCTCTTTCCCTCTACCTCCCATAATTATTTTGTTCCCCCTTATACACTGGACTGAAGCATTCACATTTTGCTTTCTTTCTTGAGCTACATATGGTCTGTGAGTTGTATCATGGATATTCCAAGTTTTTTTTTGACTAATATCCACTTGTCAGTGGATACCATGTGTGTTTTTGTTTTTTTCTGACTGGATTACCTCACTCAGAATGATATTTTCTTTTTTCTTTCAATTTTATTTAAACTTTTTTATTTAATCTTTTTTTTTACATTCCAGATTTTTTTCCTCCCAGGGTCTACCCTGTTCATCTCATAATTCCTCCATGCCCCACTGTCTCCACTAAGATGGCCCCACAACCCCAACCCCATACCCCATAGGACCTTTAAACTCCCTGCGTCCTCCAGTCTCATGTAAGGTATATCTTCTCTGACTAAACCCAGACCTGGCAGTCCTCTGCTGTATTTGTGTTGGGGAATCTAATATCAGCTGGAGTATGCTGCCTGGTTGGTGGTCCAGTGTCTGAGAAATCTCAGGAATACAGGTAAGAGACTGCTGCTCCTCCTACAGGGTCATGTTCCTCCTCAGTTTCTTCCAGCATTTCCCTAATTCAACCACAGGAGTCAGCAGCTTCTGTCCATTGGGTGGATACAAATATCTGCATGTGACTCTGCTGCTTGTTGGATCTTTTGGAGGGAAGTCATGATAGCTCCCTTTTTGTGAGCACTCCATAGCCTCAGTAATAGTGTCAGGCATTGGRGACTCCCCTAGAGTTGGATCCCACTTGGGCCTGTCACTGGGCCTCCTTTTCCTCAGGCTCCTCTCCAATTCTATCCATGCAGTTCTTTCAGTGGGAACAATTATGGGTCAGATTTTTGACTGTGGGATAGCAACCCCATCCCTCACTTGATAACCTGTTTATTTTTCTGGAAGTGGGCTCTATAGGTCCCCTCTTCCCACAGTAGGGTGTTTCATCTAATGTCTCTCCCTTTGAGTCCTGAATGTCTCTCAATTTCCAGGTTTCTGGTACATTTTGGAGGGTTCCCCCAAACCCCCCACCTCCCAAGGATGCCTGTTTCCATACTTTCTGCTGGCCTTCAGGGTTTCAGTCCTCTCCCATTCAATACCATATCATGTTCCCCTCTTCACCCTCCATCCTTACTTCCTCACAGGTCCCTCACTCCTTCTCCTCTTGTCATTGGTTTCTTCTCCTTGCCAAGTGAGATTGAAGCATCCTCACTAGGCCCCTTCAGTTTGTTGAAGTTTTTGAGTTCTGTGGACTGTTACTTGGGTATTCTGAATTTCTTCTGGTTAATATTCATTTATTAGTGAGTACATAGTATACATGTCATTTTGGACACTCAGGATGATATATTCTAGTTCCAAGCATTTGCCTGCAAAAGTTAGGATGTCCTCATTCTTAATAGCTGTATAGTATTCTATTGTGGAAATGTACTATATTTTCAATATCCATTCTTCTTTCATGGAACATCTGGGTTGTTTCCCGGTTCTGGCTTTCACAAACAAGTCCTCTATGAACATAATGGAATACATTCCCCTGTGGCATAGTGGTGCATCTTTGGGTATATTCCTAAGAGTTGTTCTTCATGTAGATCTATCCAATTTTCTGAGGAACCTCCAGATTGACTTCCAGAGTGGTTGTACCAGTTTGCTATTCTATAGCAATGAGGAGTGTTCCTCTTTCTCCACATCCTTGCCAACATGTGCTGTTTCCTGATGTCTTGACCATTCTTATTGGTATAATGTTGAATTTCAGGATYGTCTTGATTTCTATTTCTCTTATCACTGAGTACTTTGAACATTTCTTTAGATGTTTCTTAGYCATTTGATATTCCTGATTTGAATTCTAAGTTTAGTTCCATAACCCAGTTTTTTAAAAATTAGTTTTTTGGGGGGTGGGGTGGGGTGGGGTGGGGGAGTGCTTAGCTTCTTGAGTTCTTTAAATATTGCAGATATTAGTCCTATATCAAATGTGGGGTTGGTGAAGATTTTTTTCCCAATCTGTAGGTTGCCGATTTGTCTTATTGACTATGTCTTTTGCTTTACAGAAGCTTTCCAGTTTCATGAGGTCCCATTTATCAATTCTTAATCTTAGAGCCTGAGCCAATGAAGTTCTATTTAGGAAATAGAGAACAAGGTTCTTTCCCACTTTCTCTTCTATTAGATTCAGTGAATCTGTTTTATGTTAAGRTCCTTGCTCCACTTGGACTTGAGCTTTGTGCAAGGTAACAAATATGGGTCTATTTTCATTTTTCTACGTACAGACTGCCAGTTAAACCAGCACCATTTATTGAAGATACATTCTTTTTTCCATTGTATATATTTTTTTTGAATTGTTGTCAAACATCAACTGTCTGTAAGTGTGTGGTTTTATTTCTGGGACTTCAATTCTCTTCCATTGATCAGCATGTCTGTCTCTGTATTAATACAATGCGGTTTTTATTACTATTAGCTCTGTAATATAGTGATACTACATTTGCTCTTGAGGTCGGGGATGGTGATTCCTCCAGCAGTTCTCATATTGTTATTTTTTTGGGAGGGGAGTTACAAAAGCCCTTTTATAAAGCCATTTTTAAACAAAACAAACCAAAAAGTTTACAAAAGAAAAGAAAAACACAGAAAAAGAGTAATTTGCTTTATATGTCCCACGAGAAAAAAATAAAGGGGATAATACCAACATGCTCAACAATAAGGGGTTCTTTTCCTTAGTTCTTAATCCAAAATACAAGCAAAGGATACACATACTTAAAACAAAGTTCGGGAGTAGAAAGCAGTCCTAGAAATCCTTCAATCAGAAGAAGGCAGGAGTTTGTTGTTGCTGTTGTTTATGCAAATACATACAGACTGGAATAGGTAAATGTATGAAATGCAGTATCACATCAGACCATTACATGAGYCTACCAAAGCATTTTGCATCTATAATTAATAAACATGGTCATCAAAATCATGTTCCCTTCAACTCGTTTTCATTTAAGTTAAAGAAAAGAAAACCTTTAAATAAAGTTAAAATTCAAATTTTAGCTTCCTTCGTACCATGCTGCAGATTTCAACACTGCTAAAGTATTGCAAGAATGCCCAACCCTCTGTTGCCTATCCATGTATCAAACCACACTGCAGTATGAAGGAAAGGAGCCAGGCTCTCAGCCATAGCCTAAGACAGTTAGGCTAGCTTTCTGACCCTTTCTGCTCAGAACATGAAAGATTAAATACTAAAACCGAGGAAGACTAGGAGTTCTTAGAACTGGCAAATTAAGTCTAAATGACGAATGAAGGCAAACTGATCATGGCAGTTGCACAACATGACTTAGTAATAAGCCTTGCAGGAATGAAGCATGTATGGTTTGCAACAATATGTTCATGGTACAGACTATGTAGAGCTATTATTCACAAATCTTGTAACAAATACTTCCAGAGGAAAAGGGAAAAAAATTACTAACTTCTGGAAGATAAAGTTTTACTTACCAGACATTTACAAAGCACTCACACATACTCATATCACACTCCAGTGTTTGATACATGTTATTTTTAGGGTGTAACAGAATACTATACTCCCTAACCCTCTATAAAAAGCTAAAAACAAAAACAACAAAAACCCAAACAAACCAAACCAAACCAAAACAAAATGCAAAACTGAAACACACACACACACACACACACACACACACACACACACCCCAAAATCAATTTATCCTTCCCCATGACCTAGAACCCGCCCTCACCCAATATACAAGGTGTTCACTCAACTCTGATGCTCTACAGCCACAGAGCATGCTCAGATGTCACCAGGTCATTCTTCATTGGCCTGACAACAGGTAGGCACATGGGATCCTCCTAGTGGTTAGTACAATCACACCAACATGAATTAGGCTTTGAACATAAATATAATCTATAGATTTGATATTCAGAATTATGTATTTTCTTTTCTAAGACAAATGGAAAAGGAAGTTCAAATAGCAACATGGCTATTGACAGCCTGACATCGCAATACTCAAAACAAACAAAAAACAAAACAAAAATAAAAAACAATGAAAAATACTTCCCTATCTTCAAGTAACTCAGCAGCTTCCTCCAGAGAGAAAATGACAATATTCTACTCTCAAGAGCGATCAGTGATTTTAACTTTCCCTTCCCTTTGGCTTGTTTCTGACCTCTATCTATACACCAAGAAGTGCTTAGCTTGCAATTCTTCCTACCCAGTCACAGCAGGGAATGTTTCTTGTGTAGCTTCGGGTGCTACTGGCAAAGAGAACTGTCCAACCAGGCACTGATTCACAGCAGCAACAAAGTTTTGTTTCTTCTATTCAAGTCTGACCTGGCAGGGGCCCTTAAACCTGAGGGTTTTTTTTTTCACAATTTCCCCCTATAACCTGCCAGCTACATCTTTATAGACATAAAAATAAGAAAATCCTATTTTTAAARGTGTCACCTCTCATGGTGACATTAATCCAAGYACTATCCTCCAGAGAGAAAATGACAATATTCTACTCTCAAGAGCGATCAGTGATTTTAACTTTCCCTTCCCTTTGGCTTGTTTCTGACCTCTATCTATACACCATGAAGTGCTTAGCTTGCAATTCTTCCTACCCAGTCACAGGGGGGAAGCACTATGTGATTGAGGGGTGGGGGTGGGGGAGCAAGACTTCCAGACAGACAATGAAGTGAAATAAGGCCTCAAAAAAGGGTCAAGATCAATTGACTATATTCATTGAAAGTCCTTCTAGATTATAACCTCAAATTACACTGATTTTTATGTGGAAGAAAATGCTCTCTGAACTAGTACCATATATAAGCATTGAAGACAGGAAAAATCACTTATTTTGAAAAAAAAAAACAGAACAAAACATGAGTTTAAGATCATCCAAGTAGCAAGTTCAAGGCCAGGCTGGGGTATTCAAAACACTGGGGTTTTGGTAAGGTGCTTGTGGTGATTCTTTCACTCTCCTATATAAAGAAGCGTTCATCCTACCATTACTTTTCCTTTGTAAGGTGAATATGGAGAGGGAGGTACTGAAAGCAATTAAGTGTTTCTGCAGATATTTAAAATATACACTTTGGATCTTCTCTCCCAAACACCATCAGTGATGGATGTTAAAAGCAGCAGTAAATCGCTACTAGGCAACACAGAGGCTACCATTTCTGATAGGGAGTAGACAAAGGCTTTAACCAGAACCTGGAGAAATAAAATGTAGTATTAGCTGAACTGCTGCATCTATTAACTAAGTAAACCAAGCTGAGCTTTGGTAACAGACAAGCACCTTCTAATGAACATCCCATTCCTGAGCACTGCAAATAAGGACAGTGAATGCATAGCCACTTCACTGTAGGCACACTAAAAAGAAAGAGAGAAATAGGACAGAGAGGGAGCCATGGAGGTGCCAAGGGCCAGTTATTATGAACATATGTACATACCCTCATGTCATGATTACACCTAAGTGCTGAGCACCTGTTTCCAGTTGAGTCACATTAAATGTCTTCCTGTTTGCATGCATGATTTGAAGGGAAGATGAGACTGGTATAAGCCACTAAAAAAGTGAAAACAAAGATCACTCAGAACCTGTGTGCTCACTTGAGACACCATTAACACAACCAATATATAATTAGAAAATATATCTTCAATCTAATGAGTTGGTAATAAAAGGGATTCTAAACAAATCYAATCAGACACACCTTTTACACAAATAACCTAGAACATAGTACTGTTTTTCAATTACAGGTAGATAAAATCAGAGATGTTAGTGCAGATTATTAAAGACACTGTTAAAATAATTGAAGTTTAACTTGAAAAGGACCCTACCCACAAATTTTTGTGAAACATAACCTAAGAAAAGACCAAATGTCACTAGGAATGTAGGAGTGAGTTATAAACCCCTAAATGGGAGAGATGCCTGATAGAAATGGTGAGTCTCTTCTTTCTTTAAGGACAGGTTCCTGAGCAAGTTCACCACAGCAAACAGAATATGTACTATGTACTACATGGCTCACAACTATATATCCCATTACCTACTAGAATAAATCAACTGTTTATCTTCAAGTTCCTATTTTTGACCATGTTAATACTTATATATTAGCAGTGCAGAGTTGAAATAACTGTCTGCCACTAGATGTTCTATTTATTCATTTATTTGTTTTAAACAAGATCTAAGAATGCTCTTTAAAGTGTCTTAAAAACCAGAGTAAAAATATTTCTGAAATAATCCTTTGTTGTACGAACACCTATAAGAAAATGACATTGTCTGAGATAAACATGTCACTTAAAAACCACAAAAGCGATCTTCCCACCCCCAGTTGCACCAGGGAGACAGGAGACTCCACAGCCTGCTGTGCACAGCACACCAGGAGAGAGTGATCTGCCAGCAGCTCCTTCACTTTTGAGCACAGAGGTGAGATCCCCACCTTCTCTCTGAAGGGGAACAGCTAGGAGCACACAGTGAATGAGATCAGTGGAGCAGTTGGGAGGGAAGTCTTCCTGCCACCATTGGCACCAGGGAGCCAGGAAACTCCATAGCTTTCTGTGAATGGTCCACCAGGAGAGAGAGATATATCTCCCATAAGTGCTTTCACTTTTGATCTCAGAGGAGTAAGGACACAGGCTTACAGGCCCACAGGAAGAACAAACTACAGCCAATGACAACAATACCAACTAGCACCAGAGATAACCAGATGGCGAAAGACAAGCACAAGATCCCAACCAACAGAAATCAGGGCCACATAACAATATGAGAACCCATTTCTCCCACCACAGCAAGTCCCCAACACACTGGAAAAGCAAAGGCTGGATTTAAAATTGTTCTCATGATGCTGATAGAGGGCTTCAAGAAAGACTTAAATAACTTCCTTAAAGAAAAACAGGAGAATACCAGTCAACAGATAAAAGCCCTTAAAGAGGAAACACAAAAACCCCTTAAAGAAATACAGGAAATCATGAGTCAAGAGGCAGAAGCCCTTAAAGAGGAAACAAAAAAAATCCCTTAAAGAATTACAGGAAAACACAAACAATCAAGTGAAGAAACTGAACAAAACCATCCAGGATCTAAAAGTGGAAGTAGAAACAATAAAGAAATCACAAAGTSAGACATCTCTGGAGATAGAAAACCTTAGAAAGAATTCAGGAGTAATAGATGCAAGCATCAACAACAGAATACAAGAGATAGAAGAACCAACCTCAGGTGCTCAAGATATCATAGAAAACATTGACTCAACAGTCAAAGAAAATGCAAAATGCATAAAGCTTGTAAGTCAAAATATCCAGAAACTCCAGGACACAAAAAGACCAAACCTAAGGATTATAGGTATAGATGAAAGTGAGGATTTACATCTTAAAGGCCCAGTAAATATCTTCAACAACATTGTAGAAGAAAACTTCCCTAACCCAGAGAAAGAGATGCCCATGAATATGCAAGAAGTCTTCAGAACTCCAAACAGACTGGACCAGAATAGAAAGTCCTCCCAGCACATAATAATCAAAACACCAAATTCACTAAACAAAGAAAGAATATTAAAAGCAGTAAGGGAAAAAGGGCAAGTAACTTATAAAGGCAGATCTATTAGAATCACACCAGACTTCTTACCAGAGACCATAAAAGCTAGAAAATCCTGGGCAGACCTCATACAGACCCTAAGAGAACACAAATGCCAGCCCAGGCTACTATACCCAGCAAAACTCACAATCATCATAGATGGAGAAACCAAGATATTCCATGTAAAAACCAAATTTATACAATATCTACCCACAAATCAAGCCCTACAAAGGATAATTGATGGAAATGCCAACACAAGGAGGGAAACTACACCTTAGAATAACCAAGAAAGTAATCTTCCAAGGAACCAAAGGAAGATACCCGCACAAACATAAAAATAACATTAAAAAATACCAGGAAGCGACTCCCCGCTGCCTCCATCTTTGCCACTGCCAGTTCGCAGCAAGCTGGCTCAGCTACCCGAGATATCCTGAGTTTAAGATCTCTGGGGACTCAAACCACCAGACAGTGATCTGCGCTCAAGAGCTAAGCAGAGAAGCAGGCCCTGTGAGCCAGCCTGGTGTAGGTTCTGAGCCGTGTGGGGGATATTGCACTGCCCGACACCTCAGCCTGCTTCTCTGTTGCTTGGACTGGATGAAAGGACCAGGTATGTGAGTTATCCTGAGTTATCCCGAGTTTAATATCTCTGGGGACTCAAATAGCCAGGCAGTAATCTGCGCTCAGGAGCTAAACAGAACAGCAGTTCCTGTAGCCCAGCCAGGCATGGGTTCT